>SJYQ01000630.1:121948-143543 GCA_006410935.1 Redunca redunca
AGTATACTAACGCATATATATGGAATTTAGAAAGATAGGGATGATGACCCTGTATGCGAGACAACAAAAGAGACTCAGATCTATAGAGTGAACTGTTGGACTCTGGGGGAGGGAGGGAGGGAAAGGGTGGTATGAGATGGGAGAATGGCATTGAAACATGTATACTATCATGTAAGAAACGAATCGCCAGTCAATGTCTGATGCAGGATGCAGGATACTTGGGACTGGTGCAAGGAGAGGACCCAGAGGGATGGTATGGGTTGGGAGATGGGAGGAGATTCGTGTTTGGGAACACATGTACACTCGTGGTGAATTAATGTCAATGTTTGGCAAAACCAATACAGTAATGTAAAGTAAACTAAAGTAAAAAATAAATAAAAAAATAAATAAAACAAACACTGACTTCCTGCTCAATTATATGAAGGCTGTGGGCTGGTTGAGCCTTAGCAGGATCTCTTTGACTCAGTTAGACCTGACTCAGCCCCACACATCTTTTTATTCCAGATCCACAATGAAATAGGAACACTTCTGGGTCTTGATGTTCTCATGAGGAGGGCAGAAGCCCCAGAGGAACAGAGACAACCCACATGAATGCATTAGAAACTTCTGCGTAGGCAAGGAATATTAATGCCCACTCCAATTAGATTGCCCAAAGAAAATCTAAAATTGAAGATTCTCATCAAGGGAGTAGTGATGTGTACTCTGCCTACAGGGCAGCATGTTTTTGTGCTGTGTGCTCAGTCCCTTAGTCATGTCCAACTCTTTGCAACCCTATGGATTGTAGCCCACCAGCCTCCTCTGTCCATGAGGTTTTCCAGGCAAGAATATTGGCGTGCAAGAATACTGGAGTGGGTTGCCATATCCTCCTCTAGGGGATCTTCCCAACCCAGGGATCAAACCCCAGTCTCCTGCATCTCCTTCTAGCAGGCAGGTTCTTTACCACTGAGAGATTCTTTACCTGAGAAGACCACAGGGAGGAATGGCAAGAGGTACATGATGGTGAACAAGCCATTCCATCTACTTCAGGAACTTAAAGCAAAAAATTTCTGGCACAGATAGTGCTGTAAAAATGAGAGGGAATGGAAGCTCCCTGCCCCTTTCCACAGACCTTTTTCTCTTCCATTAGGCTGCTTCTAAGTTATATCCTTTATAACTGGGGTCCCCAACCTCTGGTCATGGACTGGTACCTGTCTGTGGCCTGTTAGGAGCCAGGCCCTATGGCAGGAGGTGAACATCAGCAAGTGAGCAAATACTGTATTAACAGTATTTACAGTCACTTCTCCTTGCTCAATTCAGAGAAGGCAATGGCACCCCACTCCAGTACTCTTGCCTGGAAAATCCCATGGATGGAGGAGCCTGGTAGGCTGTGGTCCATGGGGTCGCTAAGTTGGACACTACTGAGCGACTTCACTTTCACTTTTCACTTTCATGCATTGGAGAAGGAAATGGCAACCCTCTCTAATGTTCTTGCCTGGAGGATCCCAGGGACAGAGGAGCCTGGTGGGCTGCTGTCTGTGGGGTCACACAAAGTTGGATACGACTGAAGCGACTTAGCAACTCGTGGCTCACATTCAGTCCACCTCCTGTCAGATCAGAGGTAGCAGTACATTCTCATAAAAGCATGAACCCTACTGTGCTTGAATCATCCCCAAATCATCCCCATCTCCCCAGTCCATGAAAAAATTGTCTTCCATGAAACTGGTCCCTGGTGCCAAAAAGTTTGAGGACTGCTACTTTATAATAAGCCAGTAGAAGAAATTTTAATGTTTTCCTATATTCTGTGAGCTGTTCTAGTAAATGATTATACCTGATGAGGGGGTTGCACAACACCCCCGCCCCCAATTTATAGCTTGTCAGTCAGAAATCCAGGAGTCTGGGGATTTGCCATTGGTATCTGAAGTGGGGGCAGTTTTGTGGGACAAAGCCCTTCACTTGTGGAATATGACTGACTCCAGTCTGAAGATGTCAGAATTAAACCAAATTGTAGGACACCTATGTGGTGTTAGAGAATTGCTTGGTGTGGGAAAAACAAAACAAGATGCACATTTGGTGTCAAGTTTTCTATGAGGATAAACAGAGCAGACATCCTAGGAGGTGTAACTGGATTGCAGGGAATTTATGGATTGTCCACTTGATATTTGTCTGCCTGAGTTCAGCATGACACGGGTCAACCTAGGTGACAGAAGCTTGGTATGGTTACCAGATTCACATGGATCACTGGGTAAGAGGTGTGGCCAGTGTGCACACAGAACCCATTAAAGTTTTCCAAACTTTGCAAGTGGGATTGCTCTATCTCTGTTTCATTGAGCCAGTGACTTCAGGAGACTTAACCATTAAGGTGAATCTAAAGCTGAGAGTGATGGTTAATTTTCTGTGTCAAAGTGACTAAGTCATACTGTTCAGATATTTGGTGAAATATTTTTCTGCATGCTTCTATGAGGGTGTGTTTGGATGAGGTTTGCATTTAAACTGGTGGTCTTTAAGTAAAACAGATTGTCCTCCAGAGTGTAGGTAGCCTGGTCCAGTCGGATGAAGGCCTGAACAGAACAAAAGGCTTCCCACTCCCCGCCAAGGGGGAGTTCTGCCAGCAGACAGCTTTCAGACTTTACACCAGCTGTTCCTGGTTCTACAGCAGACTGTTTTTGGACTAGAACTGCAACTCTTTCCTGAGTCTTCTGGTTTCCTTGTCTTCAGATTTTAAACTCCACAATTGCATGAATCAGTTCCTTAAATTGAATCTGTTACTATATCTATATGTATTTATCTATAGAGATATCTATGTCTGTATCTGTATCTATGTCTCTGAAACTTACCATTGAGTATATACATTACATAACATATGTACACATCCAATTATATATATATACAAATATCCTGATTTTGCTGTTTAGTGACCAGGTCACATCTCACTTTTTTTTTGACCCCATGGACTGTAGCCTGCCACTCTCCTCTGTCCATGAGATGTCCCAGGCAAGACTACTGAAGTGAATTATCATTTCCTTCTCCAGGGGATTGTCCCACCCCAGGGACTGAACCTGTGTTTCCTGAGACTCCTATATTGCAGGCAGATTCTTTACCACTGAGCCAGCAGGGAAGACTATATGTAGTATCAGTTAGTCAGTCAGTTCAGTTACTCAGTCCTGTCTGACTCTTTGCAACCCCATGGACTGCAGCATACCAGGCCTCCCTGTCCATCACTAACTCCTGGAGCTTACTCAAACTCATGTCCATCAAGTTGGTGATGCCATCCAACCATCTCATCCTCTGTTATCCCCTTCTCCTATTGCCTCCAATCTCTCCCAGCATCAGGGTCTTTCCCAGTGAGTCAGTTCTTTGCATCAGGTGGCCAAAGTAGTGGGGTTTCAGCTTCAGTATCAGTTCTCCAATGAATATTCACGACTGATTTCCTTTAGGATCGACTGGTTTGATCCTCTTGCAGTCCAAGGGATTCTCAAGAGTCTTCTCCAACACCACAGAAGGGAATGGCAAACCACTTCAGTATCATTGTATTGAGAACCCCATGAACAGAATGAAAAGAAAAAAAATCATAGTTTTGTATAATATATCATCCACTGCAGACAATTTTTAGATGCTCTCATCTCCCTTTTGTTTTGTCTTCATTTCATCTTTAAAGCCAATCCATCAGTGCAACCAGGAAGGTTTGTTCTCTTTCAGATGAGAGACTCGAGGAAGTGGTGTAGGGGTCTTTCAAAAAATTGTCACTACTAGTTACTTCATTTCATTTTTAGAAATTCAGATTTGCTTTGAAAATTAATTCATATTGTGTAGTTTGCTGGGCTAGGTAAATGTGAAAGTCAGCCCTTTAGTTATTTTCTCCATGTAAGGATAACATTGTTATTTTAAAGTCTGTAAATAAATATTAAAGCTGGTGTTGAGGTGCTGCTGATTCTAAGCCAAAAGGAAAGCATATCAGTGAATGATTTTTTTTCCCCCTTAGGAAACAGATACATGCACATTTAAGTTGTAAGTGTGGGTGAAACTGTGCTCTAACACGCAATACATTGTAGGTAATATGGTGTGACCTAGTTTTCTTAACTGAAACCTTCAGCTGGGATTTATGAAGACACAGGCTTCAGAAATCAAAGGATAATAAAATGATTCCTATCAGCATCTAAAGACAGCATTATCCCATATCCTGAGGGATATAAATGAAGGTGCCAAGAAGATGCGTTATTTTATCAGAAGTATGTAGGATGAAGAGAAAAAGCCTCTTTGAGGGGTTCTGTAAAGACTATTGTCCTCTTTAAAGAAAAGATAAGGTTCAATTAGAAAAGGACCTCATTGCTCGATGTGGGAGCAGCAGAAAAGGAAAGAGTCAATTATATTGGAATAAATGATATGAGGAGAGTATGTAACAATAGAAGAGGAAATTTAGGGTGGAAGGAAAAGGGCATGCAGGCAATACCCACCAGGAGAGGTGACACTGAAGCAATGGTCCTAGGAAAGTAATCTCTATGGAGGTGATGTTCCTCCAGGTTTCATGTGTGATTTAAATATAGGAAATGATTCTAGTTCGTTAAATTAAGCACACTTAATAGGACACTGCTTTAAATGTTCAGTTTTGCATCATCTTTTGACTCGTGCATTTGGAACAAGCTGCTTATTAATAGCAAAGTTGTCAAGTTTGATTTCACTCCCCATGCATTCCTCAAGTTTCACTGCCAATTTCACAAACAGAAAAATTCTCAAGCACTGTCTACATGACTCTGTTAGCGCCTTTATTGCTGCCAATAACTTGAACCACAAGGTTCCGGGGACCAGAGTAGAGGCAGGGTAACCATGGAAGGATAATAAGAACTTAAGAAAAATCACACACAAATGATAAAATACCACAGGCAGGAGAGTGAGGGAGGGAGGCAGGGAGGGAAGTGGGCCTGGCTGTAAAAGAGGAGCATCAGGGATCCTCATGATGGAGATTTTTGTCTCTTGACTTTGGCGGTGGACACAGGAACCCATGTGTGTGTGATGCAATGGCAGAAAATGAAATACACACGTGAATGACCACATGCTCCGCTGGTGAAATCTCTATGGATTATATCTGGTTGTGATATTGTACTGTCCGTTTGCAAGGAGTAACTATAGGGAGACCTCAGGGAATGGTACAGGAGATTTCTCTGTATCACTTTTTACAATCTTAGGTTAATCTACTAAGTTGAAAAATTAAAAGCAACTAAAACAATTCAGTTACTTTAGTTTCAGCCATCCTCATAGGTGTGTGGTGGTATCCCATTGTGGTTTTAATTTGCATAATTTGTACTTACTTCCCATGCATGCACTTTCTTTGACAAAGCATCAGTTCAAATCTTCTTGAAGAATATTTAATTCTTTTAATTGATTATTTTATTTCTTATTATTGAGTTTTGAGAGGATATATACATGTATATATACATACATACATATATATATATATATATGCAAACATTTGTTGTTTAATTGCCAAACTGTGTCTGAATCTTTTGTGACCCCATGCACCATAGCCCACCAGGCTCCTTTGTCCAAGGGATTTCCCAGGCAAGAATACTGGAGTGAGTTGCTGTTTCCTTCTCTAGGGAAGCTTTCTGACCCAGGGATCGCATCTGTGTCTCCTTCATTGTCAGGTGGATTCTTTACCACTGAACCACCTGGGTAGCCCCATATTCATACACATACATGTATATTATCTAAATCTATCTACAGGGGCTTCCCAGGTAGTGCTAGTGGTAATGAACCCAGCTGCTAATGCAGGAGACATAAGAGACACAAGTTCAATCCCTGGGTTGGGAAGATCCTCTGGAAGAGGGCATGGCAACCCACTCGAATATTCTTGCCTGGAGAATCCGAGGGACAGAGGAGTCTGGCCGGTCACAGTCCATGGGCTTGCAAGAGTCAGACACAACTGGAGTGACTTAGCACACACTTCTAACTACACAGTATTCTGTCTGCAGGATCATATCAAATGTGTGCTTTCTGAGTTTTTTTTTTCCGTCTATGACTTTCCATTCTCTTACCAGTGTTTGTGAAGATAAGTTTTAATTTTATGCAATCCAATTCATCAGCAATTTATTTTATGAATTGTACTTTTGATATTGTAGCTAAGAAATCTTTGTTTAACCCCAGGTCACAGAGATTGTCTGCACACCAAGTGGTGGTGATGAAATGGGGAAACAGAACTCTTTTACACTACACTACTTGTGGAAATGACAATTGCTACAACCTCTTTGGAAAATATTTGGAAAGTATTTAAAATGTTTTTTGAATACTGACACTATTTTCTATTGAAGTATATTTGATTTATAGGAATTTTTTAGAATGTCGACCTATTCTTGTTATATGACTCAGTCATTTCACTCTTAAGCATAACCAAAAGGAAAAGGAAGCATGTTGTCAAGCACACAGATGCTCACAGAAGTTTTACTGTAATGGCCCCAAACCGGAAACAATCCAAACGCTCAATAGATGAGTGAATGTACAAATTGCAGCACGTCCACAGAATGGTATAATACTCAGCAATAAAAATGAATGAAGTACTGAAACACATACTACATACTAGTCTCAAAATAATTGTGCCAAGAGCCAGAATTCACCTCCCCTAAAGGGTACATAATGTATGATTCCTTGTGTATAAAAACTCTAGGAAATGCAAACTAATCTATACGGACAGACTGCAAATCTTAGGTTGCCTTAAAAAGGGCAGGGCAGGGAGGAATGGAGAGAAAGATTACAAAAGGATATTAGGGGTGGTGGGTGTGTTCACTAGCCTGATGGTGATGATGGTTTGACAGAGGTGTATGCATGTCAGATATATCAAACTGTACACTCTAAATATGAGCAATTTACTTAATAAAGCTGCTAAAAAAAATATCAGAAACAAAGCGACACTCCTGTTTGTGCTTTGGTTGCTGAAAACTGCTGCCCTAGGACTGGAAAGAGCCCTGCCTACTCCCCAAATCCTTCCTTCTTACTAACAAAGCCTTGAACCAGGGTTAGAGGGACAGAAGTGCCCAGCCACCCTCCCATACTCCGCAATTTCAGAAAAAGATTTATTACTTTTGCAGAGGGTGGAAGCAACAGGCATCAATCGGCCCATAATAGAAGAAAGAAGGTCACAGAGTCCAGGTCCAGTGATACAAATTCTGGGGAATTTCTCTAGTCTAAGACCTGCTACACAGCAAGGGAAGAGTCAGGGGAGGAGGTGAGGAGGAGTTGCAAAAATTAAGAAAGCCTCACACCTGAGACACAGGTTCACAGGGGCAGCTTAAGGCTAAAGCTGGACCAGGATCTCCGAGAAAGAAGGTAAATATGGAAAACTGTTTCATTGACTTAGCTCAGGAAGAAGTGAGCTTCCCATGCTCTAGATCTGCATGATATTTCACCTATTTAGGCATCCTGGCTCGGCACGCTTTGACAAAGTTTCTACCAAAATGGCAGGCTCTTGTTTTCTAGTGGTAATGGGGGAGGTCATGCACAAAAGTAGAGAGCACTGTGGGTCCATCTCGGACCTTGGCCATCTTTTTCTCCATCCACCAATGAAAAGCAAAGTCTTTAATACCGGAAGACTAATTCAAATCCTTCCGCATCTCATTGCATGCATTTTTTAGGTGGAAGCAATAAACTAGCATCTATTTGAAATGTTAGAGGCATTAAGCATATTATCTTTTTTCTCCAAATGGTTTTTGCAGGAAAAGAATGATGATTATTGTTTTATTCACTGATAATTTGGGGGAATAGTCATCAGNTAGTCATCAGTTGCTAGATGTTAACTTTCATTCTTTACTAAAAGACATTTCTGCATCATGAGGCATCTTGAATTGATTAAATTGCTTTGAAAAAATGAAACAGTAATAAGCTGTTTAATATGGAATTTTGAAAAAGTGTCCACCCTTATTGTTTATTGAGAAACATTTCTGTAGATTTTCCCCCAGAAGAATTTTCAATGCACTGCAAACTCCTTGCTTAATTTAGAGCTAGTTTAAACAGTTCTCCTAGGATTGGAGTGTAATAAACACATTCATGTGTTTTTTTTTTTTTTTTTTTTTATTACATGTTTCTTTGACAGATTTCAACCATTTCTGTCGCAGGGAATATCAACTTGAAGAGCTTTTTAGTTAGAGGCATTTTAATAGAACTGCCTTTTTTGTGTCCTATAAAGAAGATGAATGACATGAGTTAAATGATAACCACTAGCACTTTACTTGACAAAATATTTAACATTAGCTAAAGTAAACAAGGAAAACTAAAATGATGGTAATTATTTAAAGCTGGGAATGTGAAATTCCTGTTAAACCACAGCATCAACAGGCAATGCTTCCAGCCACATTGTGCAGTTAGCAATCCACCAACACACCAACAAGACCTCCATTCTCTTGATGACCCTGCCTCACAAACAGGAATCCACCACAATTGAAGTTGGCTTGAAATGGAGGAGTGGCCACAATTCTCCTCTGTTAGAGGAAGCATGAAAAGCATGGGTGTTGGAATCAGATGGAAATATTTCTGCTTCTCTTCCCCTCTTACATCTAGGCTACCTCAGGCCGATGAATAACAAGGACCACAACGAAAATAATAGTTGACAATTACTGAACACCTTTATGAGTCAGTCTTTATAATAAACACTGTATGCATCCATTTTTCCACTTTTCACCATGATATTATACAGTCTTTCCTTTAGATATGGAGTTCGGAGGGGCTGGATATCTCGCCCAGGAATGCATGGCTTATAAGTAGCCTAGTGGTTTAATTAGCACTTTATCTGATGGCTTTATGAATGTAGGATGACACTTGGGTATCTACCAGCAAGAGACTCTGCAACCCAGGTCTATGAGTGGATCTCTGCTTAAGGGATAAGAAGGAATCTGCAGCTAAGAGAAACCAGATATTAGCCAGACAATGAACTGGTTTGTTTATGGGCCCCATCACGGCATGATATCGATTTTAAGGTCAAGTGTGCCAGCAGGATTTTTTGGCAGCATAAAACTGGACCTGAAAGTGAGGTAGCCTGACCCTGCACACCAGTGGAGAAGTAGCTGCACCTTCCCAGGGAAGATGCAGAAGGAAAAGAATTCTGACTCTCATGACATCAGAAACCAGCCACAATGAGCCTGAAATCTCCCCTCAGTAGTTAAGCTCTATTATCTACATGTGATCATCTTCCTATATAAATCAAGTTTGAAAAAACAGAAGAAAAGGTTTACTTCCTTAAAAGTTGTTTTGTATTATTTTATGCAATGGTCAGTCAGGTTCAGTCACAAGAGAAGACACAGGAGAGGCTCAAGAAAGAAATGAAGCTTATTACACTCACAATTCCTGGAGTCAAGAGGCATGACATGTCTGCTATATAGGGTCATCAGGAAAGCACAAGGGTGATTCAGAGGTGTTAGAAGGCAGGACTCAGGGGGACTTTTTAGGTCATGATATTTACTGGGGTTTTTGAGGGAAAGATGCAACAGGTTGGAGTGAAGAGTTTAAAATTGGCTAAGCTGAATAATTTCAGCAAGCTTTGGGCTGTAGAAGTCATCTCTAGTTGCCTGTGCCTGGCCCTGGACTGATTAAGATGAAGAACTACTCTCTTCTGAGTGGATAGACCACAGACAGAAGGTGAGGCTTGGTTAGTTTGCATGTCAAATACATGCTCCAGTTCAGCCCTTTGTTATCTCTAAGAATTGTCTAACCCGAGGAGGGGCACCGTCTCCCCAGACGGGAAGGTTTTCTAGTATGTCAAAATATTATAATGCTCAGCAAACAAAAACCGTATATGCAATACAAAAATAAACAACCTAGTAGGGGAATCTGCTGTCCACATGACTCAGCCATTCTGCTTCCCATATCTTGGACTTTCCAATGCAAACACCCTCTGAGCTTACAACCTTGCTCTCTTCATCCCAGAGTGATGTGTGTCAAATTTTACTGTGACATCTTGTAAGACTGTTAAATACCCAGAGCCTTGGAACCTAATTCCCAAAGATGTGGATTTCACTTGCTGGTGAAATGTACACACACATTCACTCAGACTCATGATCATACTTGTACCTTAAAAACTCAAAAATCAAAACCAAGAAACTCAAAAAAGAAACCAAAAATCAAGGAGTCCTACTGGCACACTTGACTTTAACATTGATATCATGCCTTGATGGGGCCTATAAAAAAACCAGTTCATTGTTTGTCTGGTTAATATCTGGCTTCTCTTAGCTGCTGCTGCTAAGTCGCTTCAGTCGTGTCCGACTCTGCGTGACCCAATAGACGTCAGCCCCCCAGGTTCCCCTGTCCCTGGGATTCTCCAGGCAAGAACATTGGAGTGGGTTGCCATTTCCTTCTCCAATGCATGAAAGTGAAAAGTGAAAGTGAAGTTGCTCAGTTGTGTCCGACTCTTAGCGACCCCATGGACTGCAGCCTACCAGGCTCCTCCGTCCATGGGATTTTCCAGGCAAGAGTACTGGAGTGGGTTGCCACTGCCTTCTCCGTCTCTTAGCTGCAGATTCCTTCTTATCCCTTAACCAGAGATCCACTCATGGACCTGGGTTGCAGAGTTCTATCACCTTTTGGGAAACTTTCCAAAGCTCCTCTCCTCCCTGGATTAAACCACTGTGATTTTTCACAGCCAGTACTTAAAAAAAAAAAAGAAAAAAATTCTGGATGGAGGCCACTGTCCCAGTGCCTGGCAACTTCTACGTTTGGCTCTACAAATTTGCTATCCTCCTGAAATAAAATATTTAAAACTCAGGACTCAAAACATGGCAAACATAGTAGCAGAGTTGACGGAGACTGCTTCACATTTCTTGCAGGCTCCTACATCAAAAAGAGCAGAATGCACCAGAGAGCCACATTCAGTCCTTAGGGGGATGGGCAGTCATTGACGAAGCACCTAGTCTCTTGACACTGGCAAGGCTTGGGTCAGCTCCATTAACAGAAGACTCATCACTGAAATGGTGGGGGTTTCCAGGGATGTCAGCAGAAGAGTTCTCTTTGAATTTCAAAACTTAGCTATATTGGCAAGACAGAGATGGAGGGGGTGGGGGCGTAAAACTCTATGTATGTAAATAGGTTATGGAATTGTTAATGATAGAGCTGACTTATCTTTCCCTGATGCTGGGAAAGATTGAAGGTAAAAGAAGAAGGGGACGACAGAGGATGAGATGATTGGATGGCATCATGGACTCAGTAGCCATAAGTTTGAGCAAACTCCAGAAGATAGTGAAGGACAGGGAAGCCTGGTGTGCTGCAGTCAATAGGATCGCAAAGAGTTAGGCATGATGTAGCTTCGGAACAACAATGACAGCGGATTGAGTGGTGGCTCCCCAAAAGATAAGACTACATCCTAATCCATGAATATTACTTTAATGTAGAAAAAATTAATTAATGCTTTGGGGATGGACTTATCCTGGATTATCCAGGTGGGCTCTAAATCCAATGACAAGTATTCTTGTAACAGCAAACCAGAGGAAGTTTGGACAAGCAAATCAAGGAGCAGGTAATATGAAGAAGGAAGCAGAGACTAGAGTGATGCCGCTGCAAGACCAGGACTGCTACCAATCTCCAGAAACTGGAAAAGGCAAGCAACAGACTCTCCCCAAGGTTTCTGGAGGAAGTGAAGTTCTGATTTTTAGCAGAATGAGATGCGCTTCAGACTTCTGACCTCCAGAACGGTAAAGCAATAAATTTGTGCTATTTAAGCTACATTTGTAATAGTAATAGAAAGCAAACACACTCATGAACAAGTAAGTTTCAGATTTGGAAGATAGTCTAAACAGACCTAGTAGGCTTCAAATGCTAACTCAGCCACAAACTAATTGTGGGAATTTCTCAGTTTCCTCTATTCTAGAAAAGGGATAGTAATACTTTCCTCATGGGATTGTTGTGAAGATTACATGAGATATACTGGAGAGTGTTGAATACTAGACTTACAATAAATAACTAGCTACCAATACTGGTCCTAGTTACCAAATATTGCCAGACAGATTGTCTACATCCTCATGTGATTTCTATACTTAGAAGGTATATTTTAATTAAAAGAAACCTTTCAGAGATCAAAGATGTAAAGGGACTCTTTTTCTATAACTATGTCGGGTAGAATGTCTTGGATTGCACAGTGCTGAAAACATGCATAACATCTCAATTGCCTGCTTCAGAGACCTCTCTGGCTCTTCCACAGCACCAACAGCTAAAATTCATATGAGAAAACAGATAACAGATTTAACACAAAAGCAAGTCTCAAGCCTTACTTAGATAAAGTAACAAGGGTTCGATTCAACAGTCAATGCTAAATTTCTCAGTATTATCAAATAACGAGTCAAAGGAATTCATCTTCAAATAATGTACTCTTTATGGACCTACATAGACTTCTTAAAGAGGCACAAACTGGAATCAAGATTGCCAGGAGAAATATCAATAACCTCGGATATGCACATGAAACCACCCTTATGGCAGAAAGTGAAGAGGAACTAAAAAGCCTCTTGATGAAAGTGAAAAAGGAGAGTGAAAAAGTTGGCTTAAAGCTCAACATTCAGAAAACGAAGATCATGGCATCTGGTCCCATTACTTCATGGCAAATAGATGGGGAAACAGTGGAAACAGTGTCAGACTTTATTTTGGGGGGCTCCAAAATCACTGCAGATGATGATTGCAGCCATGAAATTAAAAGACACTTACTCCTTGGAAGGAAAGTTATGACCAACCTAGACAGCATATTCAAAAGCAGAGACATTACTTTGTCAACAAAAGTCTGTACAGTCAAGGCTATGGTTTTTCCTGTGGTCATGTATGGATGTGAAAGTTGGACTGTGAAGAAAGCTGAGAGTCAAAGAATTGATGCTTTTGAACTGTGGTGTTGGAGAAGACTCTTGAGAGTCCCTTGGACTGACAGGAGATCCAACCAGTCCATTCTGAAGGAGATCAGTCCTGGGTGTTCATTGGAAGGACTGATGCTAAAGCTGAAGCTCCAGTACTTTGGCCACCTCATGTGAAGAGCTGACTCATTGGAAAAGACTCTGATGCTGGGAGGGATTGGGGGCAGGAGGAGAAGGAGACGACAGAGAATAGGATGGTTAGATGGCATCACCGACGTGATGGACATGAGTTTGGGCGAACTCCAGGAATTGGTGATGGACAGGGAGGCCTGGCATGCTGCAATTCATGGGGTCACAAAGAGTTGGACACGACTGGGTGACTGAACTGAACTGAACTGAACTGAGACTTCTTGAGAAAAAAGTATTGCCATAAGTCACAGAAAATGTGTAATTACTTTCGTGTATTATCTGCAAATCTAAACCTCGATATCAGGCTGCTAGAAACAAAAAGGAAAGCATGGAAACATTTTATATATATATATGTATTATATATATATACATATAATATTGNGTATATATTTGAATAGATATATTTATATATTTTTAAACATATATCCACATGGAGATATAAATATAGAAGTAGTGGTTTAGATGCTAAGTCATGTCCAACTCTTTTGCAAAACTTTGGACTGTAGCACCCCAGGCTTCTCAGTCTATGGGATTTCCCAGGCAACAATACTAGAGTGGGTTGCCATTTCCTTCTCCAAGGGATCTTCCCAACACAGGGATCAAACCCAAGTCTCTTGTGTCTCCTGCATTGACAGGCAGATTCTTTACCTCTGAGCCATCAGGGAAGCCATACTCTTCAGGAAAACCAACTTTTGTCTTTCTTTGGTGCACAGGTGTAACAGGATGTGATATTCAGATTCAGATCTCTGTGTGTATTCCCTTCATCTCACTATAGCGACTGTGCCTGCTTCCTAATGCTGCCAGCTGACTGAAAGCTTAATAACTGCTTTAATACAACACAAACCACACAGGATTGCAGCCTACACACCTGAGACTAGGCACGTGAGAATAATAATTAGCTTGGTAATTTTGATTGACAGCTAAAAGATATTAAGTGCTATTGCTAAGTCCTGTGTTAACTGTTTTACCTAAATTACATAATTTATCATTCTCATCAATGTTAGGAAATAGATCCTATGATTATTTGATTTTACCATTGGAAAAAAAAAAAGTGACTTAGACAGGTTCAATAACTTGCCAAAGATCACATAACTCATCAGTTCAGTTCAGTCACTCAGTTGTGTCTGACTCTTTGCAACCCCGTGAACTGCAGCATGCCAGGCCTCCCTGTCCATCACCAACTCCCAGAGTCTACCCAAACCCACGTCCATTGAGTCGGTGATGCCATCCAACCATCCCATCCTCTGTCGTCCCCTTCTCCTGCCCTCAATCTTTCCCAGCATCAGGGACTTTCCCAATGAGTCAGCTCTTGGCATCAATGAACACCCAGGACTGATCTCCTTTAGGATGGACTGGTTGGATCTCCTTGCAGTCCAGGGGACTCTCAACACCGCAGTTTAAAAGCATCAGTTCTTTGGCTCTCAGCTTTCTTTATAGCCCAACTCTCACATCCATACATGACCACTGGTAAAACCAGAGCCTTGACTAGACAGACCTTTGTTGACAAAGTAATATCTCTGCTTTTGAATATGCTGTTTAGGTTGGTCATAACTTTGCTTTCAAGGAGTAAGTGTCTTTTAATTTCATGGCTGAAGTCACCATCTGCAGTGATTTTGGAGCCCCCCCAAAATAAATTCAGCCACTGTTTCCACTGTTTCCCCATNGTGATGGGACCAGATGCCATGATCTTCCTTTTCTGAATGTTGAGCTTTAAGCCAACTTTTTCACTCTCCTCTTTCACTTTCATCAAGAGGCTCTTTAGTTCTTCTTCACTTTTTGCTCATAAACAATGGAAAAAAAAGACTCAAATCCAGATTTCTGATTATGAACTTTGGACTCTTTTTTAATTAACTTTTATTGAGATATAGTTGATATGCAATGTTGATTTAGCTTCTTCTGTAAAGGTGAGTGTTATATGAATACATATATCTATCAGTTCAGTTCAGTTCAGTCACTCAGTCATGTCTGACTCTTTGTGATCCCATGAACTGCAGCAGGCCAGGTCTCCCTGTCCATCACCAACTCCCAGAGCTTGCTCAAACTCATATCCATCATGTCAGTGATGCCATCCAACCATCTCCTCCTCTGTTGTCCCCTTCTCCTCCTGCCTTCAATCTTTCCCAGCATCAGGGCCTTTTCCAAAGAGTCAGTTCTTCACATCAGGTGGCTGAAGTATTGGAGCTTCAGCTTCAGCATCAGTCCTTTCAATGAATATTCAGGACTGATTTCCTTTAAGATTGACTAGTTTGATCTCCTTGCAGTCCAAGGGACTTTCAAGAGTCTTCTCCAACACCACAGTTCAAATGCCTTAATTCTCTGTCATTCAGCTTTCTTTATAGTCCAACTCTCACATCCATACATAACTACTGGAAAAACCATAGCTTTGACTAGACAGACATTTGTTGGCAAAGCAATGTCTCTGCTTTTGAATATGCTATCTAGGCTTGTCATAGCTTTTCTTCCAAGGAGCAAGTGTCTTTTAATTTCATGGCTGCAGTCACCATCTACAGTGATTTTGGAGCCCAAGAAAATAAAGTTTCTCACAGTTTCCATTGTTTCTCCATCTATTTGCCATGAAGTGATGGGATTGAATGCCATGATCTTCATTTTTTGAACATTGAATTTTAAGCAGCTTTTTTCCTTTCCTCTTTCACTTTCATCAAGAGGCTCTTCAGTTCCTTTTTGCCTTCTGCCACAAGGCTGGTATCACCTGCATATATGAGACTATTGATATTGAGGTGACTTAATTTCTGTTTTGTAAATAAGTACTTTATATTGTTTTATTTTTTTAGATTCCACATATAACCAATATCATATGATATTTGACTTTTAACTATAATTTTATCTTGATTTAAGGCACAGGTTGGTAAAGTGGATCCTTGGTAATATACAAATGTCAAGATAAGGTGCTAGGCCACCATGAATTCTTTGGAAATCCTCAGATGCAGAGAGGAAAATGAGAGAGACTTCATGGAAACTATTCAGCATGTTGGATACCTTTTACTGGACTTGGGTCTTCCCAGGTGTCACAGTGGTAAAAAAAATTTCACCCACCAATGCAGATGATGGAAGAGACACAGGTTTGATCCCTGGTCAGAAATATCCTCTGGAGAAAGAAATGGCACCCCACTCCATTATTCCTGCCTGGGAAATCCCATGGACAGAGGAGCCTGGCTGGCCACAGTCCATGGGGTCACAAAGAGTCAGACACAACTGAGTGATTGGGTACGAGCACATACTGGATATTGGAAGACTTATGAAGAGACTGCCCAGCAGTCATCCCTAGGGAGTCTACAGGACAGGAAAACACTTCCATCAGGGTAAAGGCAGAAGTGGAAGATGGATATTATGCTTCTCATGGCCAGATATGTGCATAATGGAGAAAGAATCAGAAAATACATTTAAAGGGAACTCTGACCAGAAGCCCCTTTTGCTTGGAGAATACCAAGAGTTGTTCACAGTTATGTCTTTCAGGGGAGAAATATCCTAATCTTTTTTTCCTATCCCAGACTTACTGCACTGGAGGCTGGAAAGAAAGTCTCAGATGTATGGCTAAGAAGCTGGAGTGGAGGGGAGAGGAAGGAGGGAGAAGAGGGGAGTATTAGGTGGGGGAAAAAAAGGACAGATGGCTCATACTATCTGTGCCAACATGGACTTCTCAGACTAGCACTGGCAGAGGGGAGGGTTAGCTTTAAATGAGATTTGGTGTTTTGATTACAGCTGTAGATTTGATGCTTGTGCCCCCCTTCACAATTTTTTTGTTGAAATCTAACCCTGAATGAGATAATTTTAAAATGATTTGATTTGAGGGGTAATTACATCATGAAGGTAGAAGCTTCATGAGAGGTATTAGGGTCCTTATAAAAAGAATGCAGAGAGAATAGCACTGAAACTTGTATATTACCATATGTGAAATAGATGACCAGTCCAAGTTCAATGCATGAAACCAGGCACTCAAAGCAGGTGCACTGGGATGACCCAGAGGGGTGGGATGGGGAGGGAAGTGGGAGGGGGTTCGGATTGGGGGACGCATGTACACCTGTGGCCGATTCATGTCAATATATGGCAAAATCCACCACAATGTTGTAAATTAATTAGCTTCTAATTAGAATAAATAAGTAGATTTAAAAAACAAAGACTGAAGAGAGCCCTCTTGCCCCTTCTGCCATGTGAGAACACAGTGAGAAGACAGCCATCTATGAACCAGGAAGCAGGCCCTCCCTGGACAGTGACTCAGCTGACACCTTGATATCAGACTTGCCATCATCCAGAAGAGTGATATACACATTTCTGCTGTTTATAAACCAGCCAGTCGTTGGTTGTTTGTTACTGCAGCCTAAGTGAGCAAAGACAAGCATTAAACAGGGATAAGCATTTTAATTACTAAATTGATACTATTCCTGGGGTTAAAAGTTACTGGAAATTTTTGCATTCCCTGAGAATGATAAAAAAGAAAAACAACACACAGGGCTTAGCCAATATGCCTTCCAGGAGAGGGTCATAAATTGCCCATTTAGAGGATTTAAGGAAACAATGAAAACATACAGTACAGTTTGAGTTTTATTTTGTTTTGTTTTTGCTTATGCCTTATTAAGTTTTGCTCTTGAACAAGGTTAATTTATATAAAGCACTTACAGTAGCACCCAGCTAATAGTAAAAGCTGTATAAGTTAATATTTCAATGTAATGGCTTCATATTTAATTCCTTAAAGGAACAGAGGGTTTATGGGATCTTTAAAAGCTACAATCAAGAATTATTTTAAGATAAAGGAATTTGTTGTCTTGAGTATATCCTAGTACAATCTGAAAAGTAGATCGTTGGTAATACAGTACAAGAAGGTTGAGACAGATGACTATTAAGCTCTTTCATGAAAAACAGCTTCACAATTCACAATCCTGGCCCAGAGTCAAGTTAACCATTCCCTCTTAGGAAAACTAAATAAGCACATTAAAGATGTACTTTTTGCTATTCTACTTAAGAGTGTTAAGGACTGGCTTGTCTCTCCTACCAAACTCTGCTGAACACTCAGTTACTGACTTCGTAGGGAGGATAAATTAATCTAGAAATGCTATATATACATTTAGAAAGACTTGTTTGTTCTTAAAATGTTTCTTAAATAAAAGATAATGCCATCTGCAGCAACATAGATGTATCTAGAGATTGTCATATTGAGTGACGTAAGTCAGACAGAGAACGATGGATATCATGATATCACCTGTATGTGGAATCTAAAAAAAAATGGTACATATGGTACTTATTTACAAAATGAAAATAGAGTCACAAATGTCGAAAACAAACTTACAGATACCAAGGGGGAAATTGAGAGAGGGATAAATTGGGAAATTGGGATTGACATTTACACACTATATATAAAATAGATAACTAATAACAGCCTGCTGTATAGCCCAGGGAACTCTACTCAATATTCTGTAATGATGTATATGGGAAAATAATCCAAGAAAGAGTGCAGATGCATATGCTGCTGTTGCTTAGTTGCTTCAGCCTATCATTGGTCATCTATTTCACATATGGTCATCTATTTCACTTACGTGCTATCCTAAGGACTGCAGCCCACCAGACTCCTCTGTCCGTGGGATTCTCCAGGCAAGAATGCTAGAGTGGGTTGCCATGCCCTTCTCCAGGGGACCTTCCTGACCCAGGAATCAAACCCGGGTCTCTTGCATTGCAGGCTGATTCTTTACTGCTGAGCCACCAGGGAAGTCCTGGATATGTATATATGTATAACTAATTCACTTTGCTGTACAGCAAAAACTAACACTGCGTTGTAATTCAACTATACTCCAATAACTATTAATTTAAAAAAGAATCTATAGGTTCCCTGGTGGCTCAGCAGTAAAGAATCTGCCTGCAAAGCAGGAGACGTGGGCAGGATACACAGGTTTGATCCCTAGATAGGGAAGATCCCCTGGAGGAGGAAACGGGAACCCACTCCAGTATTCTTGCCTAGAAAATCCCAACCCATGGGGTCGCAAAAGAGTTTAACATAACTCATTCACGTTTTGCTGTACAGCAAAAACTAACACAACACTGTAAATCAACTCTACTCCAATAAATATTAATTGAAAAAAAAAGAATTTATAGAAGTGTCTTCTATATAGAAGAGGGAGCATAACTTGATGACAAGACTGGTCCCTCTGGTGGAAGAGAATGGCTGAGCTCATTTAAGAAGAATAAGTAGAGAACAGGAAGAAGGACAGATACATAGGAGGAAAATATTCTAAAATAAGAATCAATAAGTACTAAGAGATGAGCGTCAAGTAAATTCACAAAACCCCCCTGGTGGCTCAGATGATAAAGAATCCACCTGTAATATGGGAGACCTGGGTTTGATATCTGGGTTGGGAAGATGCCCTGGAGGAGGGCATGGCAACCCATTCTAGTATTTTTGCCTAGAGAATTCCAGAGACAGAGGAGCCTGCTGAGCTACTATCCATGAGGTTTCAAAGAGTAGGACATGACTGAGCTACTAAGCATAGCATAGCAAATATGCATTATAAGCCTTCTTATGTAAGACAAATAGGATCATTGGCTAGTTAGTTGGAAAAGTATATGCAACATATATTCAAGGTTTCAGTTTTTCTTAAGTTATGTAATGTATTCATTCTTTGGATCTAAGAAAAAAGTTTTCACCTTGACTATGGGTATATTAATTAGGCTAATGCAGTGAATTAGTTAAATGGCGGCTGGTTTAAGAGTTCCTACCTAGGCAGAAGCAGAAGCTAGGGTTCCTAGAAAAAACATTCTCCCATTGTCTACTAGGGGAATTTGATTTCTCCCTGAAGTTAACAACTGTGGAAGGTGACCGTGAAGTGTTTTGTGATAGATTGTATGGTCATGCTAGAAACTAAAAGATGAAAGATTGATCTGGCAATGATGTAAGAGTTGATTGTAAGGACAGTGAGTCCAGGGGCTATGTTTTCATGGCAATACAGAAAAGACAAATAGGAAAGTCTTCAGATAAAGAGATGGAGAAATGGGATATATGGCAAAATGAGAGGAAATGAAACTAACTGAAGTCAGTGTTAGGTTGCCTTATGGAGGGGGAAAGGCCATTAGTAAGACTTGGGTAACTGAGTATGTAGGTTCTTTACTACATACACGAGGGCAGGTATTGATGGAGATCCTAACGCAGAATGAATGGAGGGGAACAATGTTTGTTTGTTTGTTGTGTTTTGTATGCTGGGTTTGAAATAATACAACATTCAGGTAAAGACAACCTATGAGAGATATAGCATACCAGATACCACACTAAAGGCAAAAGATTAACTTCAAATTCTTATACTCTGATAAGGGTGGGTTTCAGAATTTACTGGCAGTTTTTTTTCCAAATGATCTTGACTGGTTGCCTAGAGAATAGGAACCTACAGACTCAAGATTTCTCACACTAACAACTGGGCAAAGGCAGGACATACCAGTTACAACATGATCCAGCTTCAAAATGTATGCTTTCTAAGAGGAGAGGCAAGAATATTTGCAGTAGGACATTCCCACATATTATAGTCACTATCTTTGAACAATTGTCCAGAATACTTACTTTTTAAGATGCTAAGATAATATTTTACATCTGTATCAAGGAATTCCTAAGGATGCTATCTAAATGTCAGTCTGATCTCCTGAATATTCAGTCTTTTTAAAGGGCTCAGCTTCTTAGTGAGAAGTAAGAAAATGACTTATTTTGGAGGAAGGTATTTCTAGGTGTAGCTGTCATGGAAAAAACCACAGGAGCTGAAAGACAAAGAGATCAATACTCCTCTAAGCATCAAAAACTTCATTTTCCCAACAACATCTCTTCTGAAGCCAAGTTCATATGTTCTTATTCAAACAGAAGAAATAGAGTAACTGTCAGGTATTTAAATCCCCTTTTCTTCTTTTCCAACATTTGGTAAAAATCCAATCCTCTCCAAGAGTCAACATTTCAGTATGATACAAAAACTGAAATTTAACTTTAAGTCAAGAGAAACTTTTTAAAGATTTTTTCGGGAGGGGGCGGGGAAGGGTTGTGTTTTGCTTCACTTTAATAATTTCATTGCTGGTTAATCATGAAGTTTCCCAAATTAACTCTAAATGTAAGAACAAGGACAATACAATTTGCAATTATGAGACTAACTGCTATTATGTTGTCTTGTGTTTTTCGAAAATCTGAGTTATTCTGTTCTGTCTCTATAATTAAGCAAGAACCTTTGACCCAATTGAAGTTGTTTCTAGAAGAAGGAAAGAGAACAGAGGAACAAAACTTCAGTTAAATACTTCAGCATTCTGATTTCTGTAATTACTTCTAAGGGTCAGGATATATCACAGTCTACCTTATATCTGTTGGTTTTTAAAATGATTTTAAAAATAGAAGCCTATGGCTGATGTTCTTTCAAACTATCATATGTGGCATATGTTATATGTGGCATCACCATAGACATCTCTAGATGAAAGTCAGTGATCATTGTCTAAAGGACACGTTTGATTGAGTCCATTCCTAGATAAGCACAGGCAAATTGTTCCATAGGAATTCTAAGTTAACCTATGGTCCAAACTCAGGTCCTCTATTTCAGTGTTACTTACAAGAGTGGCCCATGGGCCAGGCCCAATCACCACATGCTCCACGTACACTCAGG
>SJYQ01000631.1:9034-34790 GCA_006410935.1 Redunca redunca
AGAAAGTGAAGAGGAACTAAAAAGCCTCTTGATGAAAGTGAAAGTGGAGAGTGAAAAGTTGGCTTAAAGCTCAACATTCAGAAAACAAAGATCATGGCATCCGGTCCCATCACTTCATGGGAAATAGATGGGGAAACTGGAAACAGTGTCAGACTTTATTTTGGGGGGCTCCAAAATCACTGCAGATGGTGACTGCAGCCATGAAATTAAAAGATGCTTACTCCTTGGAAGAAAAGTTATGACCAACCTAGATAGCATATTCAAAAGCAGAGACATTACTTTGCCGACTAAGGTCCATTTAGTCAAGGCTATGGTTTTTCCAGTGGTCATGTATGGACGTGAGAGTTGGACTGTGAAGAAGGCTGAGCACCAAAGAACTGATGCTTTTGAACTGTGGTGTTGGAGAAGACTCTTGAGAGTCCCTTGGACTGCACGGAGATCCAACCAGTCCATTCTGAAGGAGATCGGTCCTGGGTGTTCTTTGGAAGGAATGATGCTAAAGCTAAAAACTCCAGTACTTTGGCCACCTCATGCAGAGTTGACTCATTGGAAAAGACTCTGATACTGGGAGGCATTAGGGGCAGGAAGAGAAGGGGACGACTGAGGATGAGATGGCTGGATGGCATCACTGACTCAATGAACATGAGTCTGAGTGAACTCTGGGAGTTGGTGGTGGACAGGGAGGCCTGATGTGCTGCAATTCATGGGGTCTTAAAGACTCAGACATGACTGAGTGACTGAACTGACTGACTGACCCCCACTACTATTACAACCACAATTTTTAAATTTATTAAATATAACTGTAAACTTTTAAAGTATCAGGCTGCTTGAAAATCACAATAATTCTTCTGCTAAGAAAAAAAAAAGTTGATAAATCAAACAAAAAATGAATAAAAATTTAGGCAGTCACCAGTGAAAGCTTGGGCTTCCCTGGTAGCTCAGCTACTAAAGAATCCACATGCAATGCAGGAATCCCCGGTTTGAGAAGGGCATGGCGACCCACTCCATTATTCTTGCTTGGAGAATCCCCAAGGACAGAAGAACTTGATGAATGACAGTCCATGTGGTTGCAAAGAATCGGACATGACTGAGCAACTAAGTAAAACTAAAGCTAAATAAACATGAAAGAAAAAACAGAAAAGTAAATGTCAGCATTTTAATTGATAGTAAAATATACTTTTATAACTATATTTTTCAAGTATTCCTGGTGAAATTCTTGTAGATTCACCTTTAATCTATTACAATATTGGTGAAATAGTAATTTGGGGAATTAATCATTTGATGACTTGACTTCTAGCTAATTGTTTGTAGTGGATTGAACTAAAAGACAAATAATAAAAGCATAAGCAAAGGTTATGAAATTGAAAACTCGAGCAACAGAAATAGAAATGTCAACCACAAAAAAAAAGTTAGCGAGATGTTACCAGCTTTGTAAAGTCTCTGAACTAATGTTCAACTCAGAGTTAGAATACATGTGGATGACTTCCTTTTCTGGTATCTTTTCACCATTTTAGTTTCTGTTGCAGGAACCAGAAAAAAGTGTAACAACTACTACTAATATTCATTTTTCTAAAAATTGCTATAAACTGCCCCCAGATAATAAGAGCTGTTATCTCTGGGTGTGGAGGAATAGATTACTTTTATTTTCTTATTTGTGCTTTCTTTGTATTCCATAGTTATTTTCAATTTGCATGTATTGTTTTTACATCAAGAAAATTCATCACAATTTATTGTTTTTAGTATAGAAAAATACTAGGTATAATACCCTGTAGCAACATATACTTACTTCATTGATTCTTAGAAATCTACATTATTGGAATTAACTTACTTGCCTGATGGGGATGTACCTTTTTGTTCATTTGCACACTTTTTGATTACAAATACATTTTAAGTAATAGAAGGTTATCATTTCATTACATTTAAATATTAGTAAAAATAGGATGTATTAGTAAAAATAGACTAAATATATGTGGTATAACAAATAATCCTCAAATCACTGTGACTTTATGTTCCTCCTTCACAAGGATACCCCATCTGTGTGTGTGTTTTCTCTCAGAGCTGCGATGGCTCTGGTCTAAGCACCCACTGATGGAGAAGAGCTGGACAAACAAGGAGAATCTTTTCAGCCAGAATGTGAGATCACTCATGTTTACTTTTCATGAACTAGAAGCCCACTTCAAAACAAGAAAAACAAGAAGAGCAGCCTTTTCAGGTTTTGATAAAAGGTAAATAGACTACTAGTGAACAATAGTAAGGAAATCAAATACAGTTTTTTGTTCTTTCTTTTCCTGGATTATAAGTGAATTCCAAAGTTGACTGCCATCTTGGAAAAATCACTCTTCTGTACTTTTCTTTTGTGTAACCCCAATCTCTTCTTAAATTAAAAATAAAAGGACAGTCCTTTGATTCCTTTGACATCTATCAAACACTGAGGATTAGAGGAGGACAAATGAGAGATAATGTATGTAATGCACTTTGACTAGCTCAGCAGGAAGTCGCCATCTGCATTCAAAGCATTTTTTTAAAAATATGCGGATGAAAGAAGCCCTCGAAAGACAGAGCAAAGGAGAAAAGGCAAATTGTCACAGTTGCTCACGCCCATCACTTTCTCAAGCACCAAAAACAACAAAACTTTCTAATGTTGCCATCTCATGACAATCTATTTTCAGGAGTTGAATTCAGCACTAATGGCCAACCTCACTATATCAATAGTATCATAGACTCCACCTCTGAAATCTTTAGGACACTGAGAAGGATATCATCTGCCTCAGTAACTTTAAAAGTCATCATGATTACTATCAATTCTACTGTTGACTGGCTAGATTTGTACCACACAAATATGTAAATACCCTCTTGTCTTCATGAAAAATGAGTAGTTGGAAAATAAAAACTAGTCCCCAATCTGAACAGGTGAGATATAGCATATGGAGTGGAGATGTAACTCTAACAGATTGTGATAATGTGAATAAGTCTCTTTATAGAGAAACACAAGAGAAAAACAACAAGAGCAAAAACCTTCAACAGGGGAAGTGCTATATGTTTTACCCAAATGCTTGTGTAATTTTATTGTAATTTACAATCCTTTGTATTGTATTTGAGAAATGAAGTATTTCCTGTCATATCAGTAAACAAGGATGTCATGGTCATCAACAACTGCAGCCCTCCAGTGTGATCTGGTGACCCCTAAGGAAACTCAGAAAGGAGAAGAATACCTGCAATCTAGCAGCCATCAGATTGCAGTTACTTTCTATGGTGGGCCCTGAAGATTGATTGATTGATTGATATAGAAGGAATTATTTCAGTGAGTCCAGACTCTTGAATCTTTCCATTCATAGAAAAACACTAAATTCCTTAACTTGGGATATCTAGTTTTCGTTAATTAACAATAACTTTATATTCAGACTACCTTCCCTTTTTGGCAAAACATATATAACCTGGCTGTATCCTTTACCTCCTTGGAGTAGTTCTTTCAGGGTTCCTTGAGATGCTGCCTCTCAAGCTTAAAGTCTAAAAACTTTCTGCTGAATAAAATATGGCTCAGCTTTTAGGTTGTGAACCTTTTTGCGGTTGACACACTATATTGTTTTTCTTCCTATTTTCTTAAACTGAAGATATTTCATTTGACTTTGTTTAGGAAATTCCATACTTTTTCTTTCTTTTATCTTTAAAATCTGCAAATGTAAGTGTTTTATTGGATAAGCATTAATGTTTTTCAGTGATTCAACATCCTTCATTTATATCATCACAAGAGAAGGACAAACAATATCACAAAATCAAACATTTTGGTTGGTTTTGCAGTGGTCTGCAAATTTGCAGGCCAGATTTATGCTTCAAGA
The DNA here is from genome assembly GCA_006410935.1 of Redunca redunca. Taxonomy (NCBI): domain Eukaryota; kingdom Metazoa; phylum Chordata; class Mammalia; order Artiodactyla; family Bovidae; genus Redunca; species Redunca redunca. The sequence continues at coordinate 12,871 of SJYQ01000631.1, forward strand.
CAGGCTACCTATCTTGAAGGTGATGCCACAACCTCCTCATGAATTATGTGGTCACATTGAAGAATTTTACAATAGTAACAGGAAACATGTTTTTCTGTCACTGTGACTTTCTATTTTTATATATTTGTTTCTTTTCCCTATTTTATTATGTTTTATTATTTTATTTTTAAACTGTAATTCTCTCAAATGACAAAGTTCTCTCTAACAAGCAGATCCTTATGTCAAATTGACTTGGGAAGGGGCATCTCTACCCATACTACAAAATGCAGAAAAACTTTCTGGAAAAGTTTTATATAAAAATAAAATAAAAAAAAAAACGAATTATTTCAAATATTTCATAACCTTTCCCCTGGTCTTAGTCCAAGGAGTGGGGAGAGGGGTGAATTATTAAGAGAGAACAGAAAAATCAGATTGGCAACGTGATATATGATCATTACATTCTTTTGGTTATAATATTAGATGTGATCATTGGGTAAGAGTAGCTGCATCTCTCCCCCAATGACTCTCCAGATTGTGTAAAATAATTTGCTCTGTTTAAGAGGTAAAAAAAAAGTGTGTCATTCAAGAGAATCTTGGAGAATATGATTTAGGCATCATCAATTCAGAGAAGATCCCAAAGTTTCCCTTAACTCAACTGAAGTTACCTTTGACAGGTTACTTTGTATCTTGAGAATTAATTAACTGATTAAGATGAAGGCACATTTTCTCTCATTTCCTCACATGCATCAGTTCAGTTAAGTTCAGTCACTCAGTTGTGTCCTACTCTTTGTGATCCCATGAACCGCAGCATGCCAGGCCTCCCTGTCCATCACCAACTCCTGGAGTCTACCCAAACCCATGTCCATCGAGTCGGTGATGCCATCCAACCATCTCATCCCTTGCCATCCCCTTCTCCTCCTGCCCTCAAACTTTCCCAACATCAAGATCTTTTCAAATGAGTCAGCTCTTCGCATCAGGTGGCCAAAGTATTGGCATTTCAGCTTCAGCATCAGTCCTTCCAATAAATACCCAGGACTATTCTCCTTTAGAATGTACTGGTTGGATCTTGCAGTCCAGGGGACCCTCAAGAGTCTTCTCCAACAACACAGTTCAAAAGCATCAATTCTTCGACACTTAGCTTTCTTCACAATCCAACTCTCACATCCATACATGACCACTGGAAAAACCACAGCCTTGACTAGACAGGCCTTTGTTGGCAAAATAATGTCTCTGCTTTTTAATATGCTGTCTAGGATAGGCATAACTTTCCTTCAAAGGTTTAAGTGTCGTTTAATTTCATGGCTGCAATTACCGTCTGCAGTGACTTTGGAGCCCAGAAAAATAAGGTCAGCCACTGTTTCCACTGTTTCCTCATCTATTTGCCAGAAAGTGATGGGACTGGATGCCATGATCTTAGTTTTCTGAATGTTGACCTTTAAGTCAACCATTTCGCTCTCCTCTTTCACTTTCATCAAGAGGCTCTTTAGTTCTTCTTCACTTTCTGCCATAAGGGTGGTGTCACCTGTTTATCTGAAGTTATTGATATTTCTCCCAGCAATCTTGATGCCAGCTTGTGCTTCCTCCAGACCAGCATTTCTTAAGATGTACTCTGCATACCTATAAACATATATATTTCTTTTTGCTTAGTAAGAATGATTCCTTTTTTTTTTTTTTTTATTCAGTTCAGTTCAGTTCAGTTCAGTCACTCAGTTGTGTCCAACTCTTTGCAACCCCATGAATTTCAGCACACCAGGCCTCCCTTCCATCACCATCTCCTGGAGTTCACTCTGTCTCATGTCCATTGAGTTGGTGATGCCATCCAGCCATCTCATCCTCTGTCGTCCCCTTCGCCTCCTGACCCCAATCCCTCCCAGCATCAGAGTCTTTTCCAATGAATCAACTCTTCACATGAGGTGGCCAAAGTACTGGAGTTTCAGCTTTAGCATTATTCCTTCCAAAGAATACCCAGAGTTGATCTCCTTCAGAATGGACTGGTTGGATTTCCTTGCAGTCCAAGGGACTCTCAAGAGTCTTTTCCAACACAGTTCAAAAGCATCAGTTCTTCGGTGCTCAGCTTTCTTCACAGTCCAACTCTCACATATACATGACCACTGGAAAAACCATAACCTTGACTAGACGGACCTTTGTTGGCAAGGGAATATTTCTGCTTTTCAATATGCTATCTAGGTTGGTCATAACTTTCCTTCCAATGAGTAAGCATCTTTTAATTTCATGGCTGCAATCACCATCTGCAGTGATTTGGGGGCCCAAAAAAATAAAGTCTGCCACTGTTTCCACTGTTTACCCATCTATTTCCCATGAAGTGATGGGACCAGATGCCATGATCTTATTTTTTGAATGTTGAGCTTTAAGCCAACTTTTTCACTCTCCACTTTCACTTTCATCAAGAAGCTTCTGAGTTCCTCTTCACTTTCTGCCATAAGGATGGTGTCATCTTCATATCTGAGGTTATTGATATTTCTCCCAACAATCTTGATTCTAGCTTGTGCTTCTTCCAGCCCAGCATTTCTGATGATGTACTCTGCATAATTGGCTATACCCTAATACAAAATAAATGTTTTTAAAAAGTCAATAGAGTCCCATCTTTCTTAGAGATGAAGAACTTAGTTTTGCTTTCAGCTCCATTTTTGCTGCTGTCACATATTTTCACAATTAAGTAGAGATGTTTTTTCAGCATTGTTACAGAACGAAACTTTGGGTCCACTTGTCCACCATGCAACAAAGCCAAGTAATGTTATTGGGCTGTGATAAAGGAAAGTAGAGCCTTTATTGGCAGGGCACCAAGGAGTATGGGGAATTCCATGGACAAATGGAGCCTGGTGATCCATAGGGTCACAGGAATCAGACATGACTGAAGTGATTTGGCACAAGGAGTATGGGGAGGGGTGTGTATTGCTCAAAAGAATCAACCTCCCCATGGTTTTTAGGAAAGTGTTTTTAAAGGCAATATTTGGGTGTGGCTGAAGGAGGAAACAGACAGAACAGGCTCCATTTTGAAAGCAGGACTCCATCTTGGGCTGCACTGTGGACTTTGAGCTATATGTCCAATATCTGTGGAGACTGGAAAAATAGACCCTTGGAAGGAAGAGCCCCAGGGCTCATACCTAGATTCTCCTGATCCCTGAAAGAATACCTTAATTATTCTGTGTAAACAAATAGAATCATGCATTCTATTATGCTTATTGCGGTATGACCACAGGCCTATTAATAATTGTCCACTGTTAACTACCTAAGCTTAAGGCATATAAATCACAAGTTAATTTTGATTGTATCTTTCTTTTAATTTGTTCAGACTAGTTTCAGGGAATTTGGGGAGGAGGGTGTCGGTTCAGTTCAGTCGCTCAGTCGTGTCCTGCTCTTTGCGACCCCATGAACCGCAGCACGCCAGGCCTCCCTGTCCATCACCAACTCCTGGAGTCTACCCAAACCCATGTTCCATCGAGCTGGTGATGCCATCCAGCCATCTCATCTTCTGCTGTCCCCTTCTCCTCCTGCCCTCAATCATTCCCACCATCAGGGTCTTTTCAAATGAGTCAGCTCTTCGCATCAGGTGGCCAAAGTATTGGAGTTTCAGCTTTAGCATCAGTCCTTCCAATGAACACCCAGGACTGATCTCCTTTGGACTAGTTGGATCTCCTTGCAGTCCAAGGGACTCTGAAGGGTCTTCTCCAACACCACAGTTCAAAAGCATCAATTCTTCAGCACTCAGCTTTCTTTATAGTCCAACTCTCACATCCATACATGACCACTGGAAAAAGCATAGCCCTGACTGCTGCTGCTGCCACCAAGTCGCTTCAGTCCTGTCCAACTCTGTGTGACCCCATAGACGGCAGCCCACCAGGCTCTGCAGCCCTTGGGACTAGACAGACCTTTGTTGGCAAAGTAATGTCTGTGCTTTTTAATATGTGTCTAGGGTTGTCATAACTTTCTTTCAAAAGTTTAAGTGTCTTTTAATTCCATGGCTGCAATCACCATCTGCAGTGATTTTAGAGCCCAGAAAAATAAAGTCAGCCATTGTTTCCAATTGTTTCCCCATCTATTTGCCATGAAGTGATGGGACCAGATGCCATAACCTTAGTTTGGGCATGTACAATTAGGGTATATAAGGTTTTCACAAAAACTGGTCAGCCTTGGCTAAGAGGAGACTCTGCCTTGGGCCTGCCAGTGTAATAAACTGCACTCCACTGTCTGCATTGTCCTTCTAAGTGAGTTTGTTTCCCAGAACATGTGGCTACAACATGACGGCTGCAGGACTGCTGTTGAAATAACAGGATGGTGTTTCAGGAATCTCACTCATCAGCCTTCTAGTTCCAGCTATTCTAGATTCTATGGTTTTAGACTCAGTGTCCTGAACCTGGGTGGTAGATGGCAGGGAGGTTTAATTTCTGAAGAACTCACAGATATTCCTGAGATTGTTATGTACATCTCTTGAGAAGGAAATAGAACTTTCTTTTATCACTGAACTATTGTCATTGCTTTTCCTTTCTCTGCATTTGCTCACCTCCCTAACTTGTATCTGTTGTGCCTGCTCTTTGAAACTCAGGGAAGAGCCAGGAGAATACAGCCTTTTTCTACAGGCAAGAAATGGGGTATATGGAGGGGATTTTGTTCCCAGGAGGCCCCCAGAGGGTCCTTCTTGTTTTCAATCTCCCCTTTTATTTGATACTTCTCAATTTTGAAGGGAATGCTTACATTATAAGAAAGAGAATAAAAAGGTTTAGCTAGAGAAGTTAAGCATAAAATGGAGGAACTCAGTTTTGGGGGGACTTGACTTAAGTACCACATGTTTGGCAATCTTTCCCCAAAACAGAATATACGAAAGACATAAAAGCATTGCCTTCTTCATGCATAATTGTGAAAAAGAAGTTGAAATAAATACTTTCAGTGGCCTGTCACTTGCCCCTGGCACTTGATCCATAGTGAAGTGGTAAATGGATGCACCCTTTACCCACTTCTCCTTCCTCTTATAAAGGGGGAAACTTTACCACCTCAAGATATTTCTCACTGGCATCAGGATTTTTTTAGGCTGATTATTTTTAAGAAACAAAAGATTCAGGAAGAGCTTTTACCTTTCCCTTAACTGCCTGAAAACAATGTATAAAAGAGAACAGAAAGAGAACTGTCAGTAGGGATAGCTGTCTAGAACTACATCTGGTCTATTGGTCGAAACTAACAATGCCTGTTTGTTCACAACAAATTCTGTGTCCCTTTGTCTCTGAATGGTATGGTAAACAATTGCTTACTCTTTACTCTTCACATTTTCATGTAAATTGACTTTCTTCCCCTTCAAAATGTTGAACTTCAACTCCCTCTCTTTAACTCAAAAAGGCACAGAAGCCTGGATTATTTGACTGCCTGTGGGCTTCGTATTCTAATGGAGCCCTCATACATGCAACATTAATTTGTTTTTCCTGTGAATCTATCATATGTCAGTTTAATGATTAGATCATCCAGAACTGGAAAGGTAAAGGAAAACTTTTCATTCTGTATAAACATTCTTCTTTAATATTTCTTTACTTTTAGCTTTTTTTCCTCACCATGTTTTGCTTAAAGAACAAGTATAGATGGTAGTAGAATGGAGCTTAAGATAATAATGGTTAGGAATAAAATGTTTTATAGTATGCAGGAAACCCAAGAAGTTGAGAGCTTGCAAGAAATTGTGCCAGCTTATAGATATTAGGACAGAGAGTTCCCTAATTTGTGACTGTTCATGCCTGCTTGAAACTCAGGGAAGGCCTGGGAGACTACAGTTCTGTCCTATAGAACTCTCAGGAAGTACAGTTAGAAATGCGAAGGAAGTTGAGCACCACTCCTCCTCATTCTTGCCTCTACTCCTATCACAATACTTTGGGTTTTTGGGAAAAAAAAAAAAACTTTGAAAAGATGTATATTTTTGTTACTAAAAGGATATATATGTGTATGTCTGTGTGCATGTGTGTGTGTGAGTATAGTGTGTATGTACATGGTTTTAAACCACTGATTTAACCAATCTGTTCAGTTAAAAGTTGAAGAAACAAAGTCTTAAAGTTGTCTAAATAAATATGCAGAAGCCAAGACTAGAAATCTGCTTTCCTGCCTCCCAATTCTGTTTTCTTTTTTTCCATATGACACTGCCTTTGTTACTTGGCACTGAGCCAGGAAAGACTAGGCTGGTGTGGCAAGTTGTTCTGAAACAGAGAAGGAGGAGTAAGAAACGGTATGGAAATGGGAGAGAATGAAAATCCTAATACCTCTAGTGTCCAAAGGACTCTGTAGGTGTGGCAGAGTGACTACTCAGCAGAGCCAGAGATTTACTTTACCCAACTGAAAGTGGTTATTGGAGAAGTGAAGTGCTGTCCCATAGATGAGAAAAACCACAGTGGTGAGGGTTTCTTCTCATTCGGTGATGTTTTTGCAAGAGAGTAAATGTGAATAATGGGCTGAGGGGAGCAGAACTCTTGGCAAATTGATTAGTAAACATGGGAATCCCTAATTTGAGACCAAATTCTACTTTACTATGATTCTTTCCTTCTTCCTGCATATTAATAAATGATTTTCATTTGCACCAGATTCTTCAGCATTTATATAGTCTATAGTTTGAACTATTGGTTCTAATCTCTTCCCTTGATGACTGATTTCCTGAAGGATGGGCAAATTGTTGCCCCATGTCTTCCAGGCACTTTTTACTGTTCTAGTCACTGCATGGTTTCTTAAAATGTATAAGGAAAAATTTACTGAATCTTCTTTACTGTCAATAAAATTAAAGGTGGACAATTTAAACAAACAATTGTATGTTCCACCTGTCAAAAAAGGAGTACAGGATTCATACAGACATACTGGTTTAATGGCCTCTTTGACAAAGCCTGTTAGATGTCAGGGGAAGTGGAGTTTAGTTGTCCTCACAGCCCTGGGAAAGGAGCCACATCCCTGCTTTCACAGCAGGCTGCTCCCTGTCGGTTCTCCCTGCTTCAGTGAACGCTTCCCTTTGCAGAAGCCCTATAACATTACCATGCATAACAATCTGTCACTATTATTCATGGCTTTTCTCCAGTCTCCATACTTTTGACATTGCCATTAAAGAGATTCAGTGTGCTTAGTAGCTCTTTAAAAAATAAATAATTGAAAACTAAATTATATTAAACCAGGCCAATGCTGACCCCTTCACCTCAGTCCATTGCTATCTCCTTAAATGTATTCCTTCTTAAATCATATTGTAATTTGAAGATGCTGAAGTCTAAGTTTTTTTACTCAAATGCAGTTTCTTCTGATGCATAATTCATTTTCACTTTGTTACTGGTGCTGCACACGCAATCGCTTTTTTGGCAGCTAAATGCAGGATGAAATCAACAACTCTGTAAAGGGTGAGGAATCGGAGTGGACATCTTGGCGGAAGAAATATTAAGCATGTCACAATGTTTTGTACTCTGTCTGGTGAAATGGAGACAAAAACCTCCAACACCCCCAAGTTAAAGAGAGATGATGGCATTTTACTGCTGAAAATTATCTACCACAGATGTAATGCTGATGTTAGATTGAATTATTCTACATATCATTGAAAATGTGACTTCTGAATGTTTTTCAAGGCTCACAATTATTTGATGAGCATCGTCTTGGAGTTTTGCTATCATGAAAGAGAATGCTCCCTGGATTTTCCATCTTTATTATGTTCCCAAAGGTTTAGAATTCCCAACAAAAACACTTAACCTTAAGTGTTAACACTTAACACTTAGTTTAAAGATAAACTAAATTGGAATGTCTCAGAGTGGTAAGATTGTCAATGCAGACAGAAATTTGAAAGCTTTAAAAATTTAAATCTAAAATTTTTAGCTTTAAATTATGGAGCAAAGTGACCTCATGTCATACAAACATAGAGAAATGCCATTTTATTGGGTCTTTTTAAAAAGGCATATTGTATTGTTTCTTCAAAATAGATATGAAACCAGCAAGGTTGCTTCTGTTCCTTTCACATTGCCTTTTTTCACTAATTAAAATACACACACACACACACACACACACACACACTTTAATATGTAACGTTTTGGACTTCCTTGGTGGCTCAGCGGTAAAGAATCTGCCTGCAGTGCAGAGTCACTGAAGGTGCAGGTTTGATCCCTGTGTCAGGAAGAATCCCTGGAGCAGGGCATGGCAACTCACTCTAGTATTCTTGCCTGGAAAATCTCATGGACAGAGGAGCCTAGCAGGCTACAGTCCATAGGGTTGCAGAGTTGGACACAACTGAGCAACTTCATTTTAAGGCCATTTGTGCTAAATGGATACCAGAAAACATTGTAAATGCCTAATATTTTAAAACATGTTGTCATAAGACACATTTAATGAGGGAGTATCAGCAAAAGGAATACTTTATCATATTGCCAAGTCCCCACTCCGCTCCTCTTTCTTCTACCTTGTGAAATGTCTGCAGTATTTTTCCCTTTAGCTTCAACCTGCTTGACAAGGCATTTTCTAGGTACTATTCATCTGATTAGGACCTGAGATGTGAGCATTCTAAATGCATGAATATCTGTCTATTGATTAGAATTTCAGAACAGATAACTATAAGGAGGACTACGTGTGTGTGTGTGTGTTTACAGTGTCAGAGTGGGAAGGATATATGGTATTCTTTATATTTCTACTAATTAAATTACCTCCTTTTCCCTTTTCCATCTGTTTTTTATACTACCCCCACTGTATCACTTCAGCTCTTTCTGAACACCTTGGAATAAGACAGCTGAAGACAAATTTTCAGAAATAAGAGGGAAATAACCTGAAAGGTTAATTGGTTAGAGAGATTGTTTTATTGGGGCTGATTAAACAAAATAAATCTCTGTACTTGATGCAAGGACAATGAATGACTGAGGCAGGACAAAGTAGGGTACATCACCTTTTTTATTTTTCATGTATTCAGAACAACAAATTTGAGATGGAAGAGATTTATGAAGTTCAAGCGTAGCTTTGGAATAAAATTTAATCAATTTTTCAACATATCACCTTGAATCTATTCAATGGACAAGTCCTATGCTAGGCACCAAAAGAAGTACAGAAAACTGAAAGAGCCTGAAACACTAGTTGAATTTTTTAAATGGTAACAAATAACTCAAATTATTGAAATAGACACTGAATATATAGTCTTAGAAATTTCAAATGAGCTTTTCAAATTGCCTACCCTATATTGTAAAAATCAAAATCCCTTTTCAGTCACATGCCCCCATTATTTTACCACATCCATGCCCTTTGAAGTTTAGTAATATAAATTCATAGTTTTATTCTTTGGAGATGTTTCACGAGCCAAGAAAATTTGCCCCTCTGCTTGGGTATGTCTGGGTGTGTTTTCTGGCTTATTTATTCAATGAGCTAAGAAGGAAAATCTTTCTTTACCAGGTTATTCTTTTTCCTGAATTTGGTGGAGGACAGCAGAGATTTCCCAGGTAGCAGATTGGTGGTAGACTGTCTTTGGCTCTTTCAATAGCTACAAAGACACAAAAGTGTCTCTGGAATGTCATGGTCCTTCCTGGGCTTCACTGTTCTGGATAGCAGTAAATTTATGATAGTTTGTAACCAATAATCCTTACTAAGAAATGGAGGTTCTTGAAGAAATTTTAGAGGAGCAAATGCTTGGTCAGAGACTGTTTGCTGGTCATTTCCTCATCTCTTTCTCAGGACAGTCCTGCATCCCTCTTTTCTTTCACTTTGTTACATTTTCTCTTCTGCAAAGACTTCTCCAAAAGATCTGTCTGCCAATATGACTAAGCCAAGTGACAGATAATACAGTTTATGGTGTTAATATCTTCCATTAAATATGAATTTGTAAAGAGAAAACAAAACCCTTCAAGATCTAAAATAGTAACTTGAGAAGAGTGGGAACACCAAGAGTGTGAAAAGCATTTTGAAAGGTCGTCTTATCTCATGGCTTGTAAAGTGCCTTATTCAACACAGCCTATTCATGAAGTCCAGTCCAAATACAAGTCAACTCAAGATGGGTTTATTCTCTATGGAGAAACTACAAACACATTCTACTTGATATGAAAGAAAATAACAGGCACTTGGGACTATTTAAATTCTTTGTAGAAGGCCAAGGGTATATTGACTCTGTTTGAAGCAGAAGATAAAAAGAAAAGTCACACAAAACAGAAAAGTTAGAGAGTAACTGCATTTACTAAAAAAGGCATTTTCCTAGTAAAATTACTTATTCTAAAGTCACCATTTTATCTCTTTAATTTTTAATGGTGATGATTCATTATCTCTCCTCAGTCTTCTTGACCTATATACAGAATAAAAATCCATTATTTTTCCTTCCTTTGGTATTTAGTACAAGAATCAGTGCAATTTTTTTGAATGGCCTATGCCACATTTTTTTTTAACATTTTCAAAGAGTTGTAAAAATAAATCAACAACAACAAAAAAAATACAAATAATAATAAGTAAAAGATTGACCAAAAAAGACCTCATGCAGCCCACAAAGTATAAAACATTTACTATGTCTGGCGTCTTATTTAAAAACTTCCTCAGCCTTGCTCTAGAGGATAGTAAACTAGTAGAATAGTAGGACTAGGGGTGGTAGTAGGACTATTTAGTCGCAGTTAGTCTAGTAGGACTAACTCTATAAACATGGATACAACTTCTGAAGGAAAACATGATGACCAAAGTTGGAAGGCTGGTGAACCACGCTTTAAAAAAGTGGCGACATTTACTCAAATGGTGACATTAGAAAAGGCAGTAGAAATAAATTCAGAAGAATTCTGTCTGTCAAAGAGAGTCGTAGAATGGGAAGACATTTCAAGGCAAAGATTTCAGATATGTCATTAATGGGCTTTTTTTTTTTTTTGTGGTACTGAAACCAACCAGGAAATACCAGAAGTCATGGGATGATGGTGTTCAAAAGTCACAGTAACCCACACCAGTATTACAAGCACAAGATGCTAGACTGAGAATATGAGTCAAATTTACTGCCAGTGCAACAAGAAATCCATGAAACTCACAAGCAATGACTGTTAAACCAGGTGATCAAAAAACAAAACAAACAAAAAAATGGCAACTTTGCATATAAGCCAAATGTTAAACTGTGATATCAGGAAAGCAAAGACAGGTGACCAAATTCAATCTACAACAAACCCCGTCATAAACCTGCATAGAATTAACAAAATCAAGGCATAGCAAAAAGGAGAAAAGGGAAAACATATAAAATAAAGCCTACACCAGATGACATTGACAGCTATAATATTACAGATTAAATTGATGTTCCATAAATACATGCTAGTCTCCTTCATTACAGTGGTCTGCTCTCATTGTGAGCTGAGCAATTGCCTAGATGGTGAACTGCATGTGACTCTGAGGGGGAGGCATCTGGATAGGCTGACATGGATTATAAGGATGCTGTGGGCACCCAAGTCCTCCAAAGGGAAGGGAGACATATGAAAGGAGTAACAGCACATCATGTATATCCATTAAAAACAAAAATATGACACACTATTGAATTGGGCAGTACTCACTCAAGGAAGAATTTACCCTTAAAAGCTGTCCCTTCATGTAACTATGATACAAGGATTGATACCCTGCCATGGCGTCCTTTCTAATTCTATCAGGCAGGACTGAAAATTAGTCTTACTTTACGGATCTCAAGGTAGTACCTTTTGTACTCAGATATTATTACTCAGCTTAGTCATTCACCTTCATCATTTGACTTGAGGTGCTTTTACTCTTTAAAAAATGGTTGCCTCTGAGAACTCTTGAAAATGAGCCAAAGAGAACTCTTATATTAGAAACATTGAAAACATTCTTCCTGACCCTGTCATACCTCTGTGCAAAGAGCCTTGTATGCTAATGTAACCTATTAGAGACAATGAAATGTAGAATCTAGTATTTCTTTTTACCTTGGAAATCAGTGGAGCTCCAGCCTGTAAGCATGAGAGGGAATTTAGGTGCCTGCACTGCACTCCCCACATGGAGGATCTCTTTCTGCATAGGACACAGTCTCTCGTTTCCAGCCTTTGGAAATCAGTCCCTTTGTGTGACACCTTGCTCCTTCCAGTAGTTTTCATGTATAAAGTTTAAATTCCTTTGGACAAGTTATGAAGCATAATGTGTGTGCTTCAGTAAGGATAATCCTACTAGATCACTGCCTCTTATTATTGGGAAAGTCATAATAGCATGAGAATGTTGTTTGTCTAAAAGTGAGAGAATATGAGGTCATGACAAAAGGGTAAAAAAGGATATGGATTTTAAAGGAATGAAGAAAAATAAAGACAAAGTTCAAAGATGTCCCTTCAAGCATCTATTCTGACCTCTCCATTAACCTCTCCATAACTTTTCCTTACCTCCTGGATGTTAAGACTGGCTGATTTTATTTTCTTTTTAAAATAGTGTTCAGCAAACACCACATTCGTTTGAAGTGTGAAAAGAGAAGAATGAGACAAGCTCTCAAAAAGGTGGTGGAAATTATAGGTAGCGAAAATGTAATTATCCGACTTGGAGTTCTTCCAGGCCGGATCCACCTGATCAGAGACATTAGAGCAAATGCATTACACTTTTAAAAAGTCTCCTGCTGGGCTCACTGAATGAGAGTAATATCATATTGCCTATGGTTCTGGTAAATAAAAAGCATCATTAACAATAACACAATGTGAAGAGCCTGCTGAAATGATATACTGTATTTAGCCATGATGGTGCATCAAAATCACAAGGCTGGCTTTGGAAATGGGCAGACGCACTGGAGGGGCAAACAGCGATGATTAAAAAATGCAGTTAGAGCAGGAGTGAACTCTTTCCAGCTTTTTCTCATAGAAATTTTCCTCTTCAAAAGCAATCATACCAGGAAACTTATTCCACTTCAGACTAGGAGAACCGATTGTACTGAACATGAGAAAAAACAAGTTCTTTCTATTCTGGCATGATGGCACAATCACAAAACCAGTGGCCAATGCACATGGGTCACTGACTAGGTACAGAGCCAGCAGAGGTAGAAGTGAAAAGAGGGCCAATTTGTGATTGGAGAGTAATGTCAGTGTCATTCTCATTCCTAGCAGATTCATTTCAATAAAATTCAACAAATATTTTGAAGTATCTTTCATATGCAGGTATTTCCCTTGACATTATAAGTTATGAAAGAAGTATGACATACTCCCTGTTTTCAAAATGATTAGAGTTTACTTGGGGGATGGCATATGAAAATCTAACATGGGAAATAGGTTAATTAAAAAGTGTTCAATTATCAAAATAAAATAGACATGTGAAAAGGTGTTGTGGGAATCCAGTGTTATAACCAACGGATGGTATTGATAACAATATCAAGGAGGAAGTTTTATTTAATATGGGCCTTGAATTTAATTAAACATAGAGCTGATAGCAGCTGGTAGGCACAAAGATGACCTTCCCAGTGTCTGTGGCCACTGCCCCTTCTGATTGGGAAATGTTGTAGCTGCATAGACAGCTTAGATGAACAATCACAGAAAAAGAAATGAGGGCAGTATATATGCTATGCATAATATATCTAATATGTTATGTACATAGGCAGAATCAGACATTGTGTATAAAGATCTATACGTATTGATCAGTCACATTTATGTAATTGTGATATCTATTGTACAACTATAATATCCCTCAAACTAGCTAACATATGAAGTGCCCACTATGTGTATTTTTGTCATCTCTAATTTTCGCAAGTATCTATTATTCTCATCTCCAGATGAGGGAACAGTATCAGTGAGAATGTGGGGAGCTCAAGGTGGGAAGGGAGTGAGTTAGGACTCACTCTCACTTCTGCTGGACTCAAAAACCTTTTCCTACTACCATATAGGACCTATCACGTAGAGAAAGCAGTTTGAACAAACATATCAATATGCCCAGTTGACAAGTAGTATGTTTGCCTGCCACTTGGTTAAAGTTCTGTACTATAGAAAGCAAAGATGAAGAATAGTACCTGTATATGTCATTTGAGAGAGTTAGGAAGAACTTGTCACTAGAGCTTTATTTGCTATCACTGCCGTCTTTTATGGCAATCATACACCCCTCAGGTATTCATTAAGGCTGCTTTTCAAAACAAATTTTTTTTCTAGGAGAAGTTAATGTATACCAAAATTATGTACACCTTAATAGAAATGGGCTTGGCAAATCTTTTTCCATGACTAAAATGACTTCAGATACCATAAAAGCACTGAACTTTCTGTCTGCATATGCCTTCTTGAATGAAAAACTGATGAGTGTAACAAAAAGAAAGAGGGTTGAAAATTGACATTTTCTTCTTCAAAGTGGATCTGTAACTCTCTGTGGTGGCAGTTGATCTACTTGTCTGATACTTCCATATTATTTCTAACTGTAGAAATCCTAGTCAATTCCAAGTATTCTGAGATAGCTACAAACAAATCAGAGACTTCTCTGCATCTTTAATCATGGCTTTAATAAAATGTGTCCTCCAGTGGCTTTATTCCCTCCTTTCAATCTTCTAAGCCATGTCTTCTTTTATAGGTCCATTTAAACTACCTATCAGAAGTGAAAAATCGGCAAGAATTTTGGCATATCTGGTTACCCTTTCTTTATCATAGCATCCCAGGCTTATCCATTACAAATTTTCATTGACTTCACTTGTCAATTAACAAATGCTTCATAATGGTCATAATGGAAACAGGTCTAAACACAAATGGCATATTGTCAGTATTTAATGTTTATACATAAATTATTACAAATAATCACTTGTTATTGTTCTTTGGTAGTGTCTGACTCTTTGCAATCCCATGGACTGTAGCACACTGGGCTTCCCTGTCCTTCACCATCTCTTGAAGTTTGCTCAAACTCATGTCCATCGAGTCGGTAAAGCCATCCAACCATCTCATTCTCTGTCATCCCCTTCCCCTGTCTTCAATCTTTCCCAGCATCAGCTCTTTTTTAATGAGTTGACTCTTCACATCAGGTGACCAAAATATTGGAGTTTCATCTTCATCATTAGTCCTTCCAATGAATATTCAGAATTCATTTCCTTTAGGATTGACTGGTTTGATCTCCTTGCTGTCCAAGTGACTCTCAAGAGTCTTCTTCAACACCATAGTTCAAAAAGATCAATTATTTGGCACTCAGCCTTCTTTATGGTTCAACTGTCACATCCATACATGACAACTGGAGAAACCATAGTTTTGACTAGATGGACCTTTGTTGGCAAAGTAATGTTTCTGCTTTTTAATATGCTGTCTAGGTTGGTCATAGCTTTTTTGTTTTCCCCAAGGAGTAAGCATCTTTTAATTTCATGGCTACAGTCACCATCTGCAGTGATTTTAGAGCCCAAGAAAATAAAGTTTGTCACTATTTTCATTGTTCCCGTATGTATTTGCCATGAAGTGATGGGACCAGATGGCATGATCTTAGGTAGGATAACTTGTATTTCTAAGTATTTGTGTGTATGATGACTGTGTGTGGGCACGTGTGTGTTTGGCATATATATATATATATATATTTTTTCTTCCTATCTCTAGGTACTTGTAATTCAGTGTAAATAAATAAATATACTTAGAAAGACTATACAGAGGGCGTCAACTCTGGGGGAATTTTAGAACTCTTTCATTAACTATGGCTAACATTACAAAAACTCCAGTATTTCTTGGGCTTCCCTGGTGGCTCAGATGGTAAAGAATCTGCCTGCAATGTGGGAGACCTGGATTGGATCCCTGGGTTGGGAAGGTCCCCTGTAGGAGGGCATGACAACCTACTCCAGTATTCTTGCCTGGAGAATTCCCAGGGCTACAGTCCATAGGGTTGGAACAGTTGGATATGACGGAATGACTAAGCACAGCATAACATTACAAAAATATATATATATATATATTTAAAATATGAAATTTTGAAGAAACTGACAAGAGAATGAGTTCTTTCTTCCTCCGATTTGGGAAAAGAATGGTAAACCAGAGAGGGCAGTGAATAGTAAAGCAGTACAGTTTCTCAATGAGTATCAGCCATGCCCAAGAACTTGTTTTCTTCAAGCCCTTGTGTTCCCTGATATATGCTTATTAAATTAACAAGGTCTATATGAAAAAGGTGTTTAAAGAAAAAAAAAGAGAGAGGGAGAGAAAGAAAGCATAATTAAAGACTGGACAGTAATCCAGAAATGGTATCTCCAAGGAAGAGAGATGAGATAGCCGTGCAAGGCATTAAGGGGATGTTCCTGACGTAGTGAACATCTGTAAAGCTCCTCTAGTTGGAAAGAAACTGGCTCCTTGGAGGATCTGAAAGAAGACAAGTGTAAATAACACTTCTGGAGAGAAAGTGAGTTGAGTAGAGGCTATTCATGCAGGCATAAGTCAGTTCACACAGTGTAGAGTTCTAATAATTACTAGGAATTTATATGTGCAGTGTATAGATGGCTTTTCAGCAGAAAGGTGACAGAATTGTTTTTCATTTTAAAATCCTAACTGCTAATTTCATTCACTCATGTGGGTTTTATATTTACATGTTGGATATTAAACTTTAAAATTAATTTATTAAAAATATAAATGTAAAAAAACAATTAAATCCTAATGTTAGCAGCATATTTTAATGCAGAATGACTACTTTTTTTAAAAAAGCCAATTCCAGTGAGAAGAGTATCATTGTTTTACATTTTGTAGTTCTGTTTAGTGATTGAACTAAAGATGGCTGGGTTCTCATATGTGTTTTATCCCCAATTTGTTGCAATATCAGGAATCAAATAGCCTCTGGAAAATTCCACTGTATACTTGTGAAAGAATGAGAGTGAAGGAGAAAGATGGAATCTTAATTTTATTATGAGAACTATCTTGATCTTGCTGACCACCTGAGAAGCTCTCAGAGCCGTATGCTGAGAACTTCTAATCTAGATGAAGCACCACAGGTTTGGTTGGAATGCAAATACAACCTGTATTCTTCCAAATATATCTTCTACTTGTCAGAATTTCCCTTCAAGACAGGCAGAACCCAAGGCTATTGTACCTTGACGGAATAAGGGACTTAAAACAGGACTTATCCTCAGGCTACAGAATAAAGTTGAAGTTAATTGGAGTTACACTGTCCAGGGGTAAAGCACAAATCAGCAGTCAGGTGACATGCCAACAGAGGCCTCTGTCTGCACAAGAAATCAGGTTCCAAACAATAAATAAGACACCAGGGGCTTGGGTTACAGACAGGTAGATTGGAGTCTGGCCATCTTCTTGATAATTTTCTAAAAGGAGGGTTAGAGAAACTTCCTGAGCTGCAGGATCTTTTGTAAATATTGACAAGTATGACTGGCAGGAAAAGACATTTTAATTGTGTGTCAAAGTACACATCCTTTAAAAATCATTCAGAAAAATATCAATAGTCCAAAAGAAAAAAGACAAAAGTGAGCATATTAATGTAAGTATGAAAAAAAAATTACTTGCAATTTGTTAGTAAATAAAATGTCAAAAAAAAATAAAATAAAATGTCAATCGATTTCCATGTTTCACTCATTGTATCCATCACTCTCAAATACCAGAAAATAAGTGAGGTACGCATTTTAAGAATGCCTTTATAGTTTAGTCGGTAAAGAATCTGCCTGCAGTTTAGGAGATTGAGGTTCAATTCCAGGGTCGGGAAGATCCCCTGAAGAAGGAAATGGCAACCCACTCACCCATTCTTGCCTGGACAATCCCATGAACAGAGGAGCCTGGCAGGCTACAACACAAGGAGTGGCAAGAGTCAGATACAATGTAGTGACTAAACCACAACCAGTAAGCATTTCAATACACATGTGATAGAAGTTCCAAACCTGGCTTTTCTGGAAAGTAACTTGGCTGAATTTCATCCATGAACTTCAGGAAAACTCTATCTGAAAGAAGATTACCTGAAAAAGCCATAAAATATTCATCTCGTTAAGTAAAAAAAAATCCATGATTTATTACTGATAGTTCAGTTCAGTTCAATTGCTCAATTGTATCTGACTCTTTGAGACCCCGTGGACTGTAGCACACCAGGCTTACCTGATCATCACCAACTCCCAGAGCAGGCTCAAACTCATCTCGATCAAGTCAGAGATGCCATCCAACCATCTCATCCTTTGTGGTCCCCTTCTCCTCCTGCCTTCAATCTTTCCCAGCATCAGGGTTTTTTCCAATGAGTCAGTTCTTCCCATCAGGAAGCCAAAGTATTGGTATTTCAGCTTCAGCGTTAGTCCTTTGAAAGAATATTCAAGACTGATTTCCTTTAGGATCAACTGGTTTAATCTCCTTGCAGTCCAAGGGACTCTCAAGAGTCTTCTCCAATACCATAGTTCAAAAGCAACAGTTATTTGGTGCTCAGATTTCTTTATAATTCAACTGTCACAACCATACATGACTACTGGAAAAAGCATAGCTTTGACTAGACGGACTTTTGCTGGCAAAGTAATGTCTCTGCTTTTTAATATGCTGTCTCAGTTTGTCACAGCTTTTATTCCAAGGAGCAAGTGTCTTTTAATTTCATAGCTGCAGTCACAATCTGCAGTGATTTTGGAGTCCAAGAAAATAAAGTCTCTCACTGTTTCCATTGTTTCCCCATTTATTTGCCATGAAGTGGTAGGACCAGATGACATTATCTTCATTTTTGAATGTTTAGTGCTAAGCCAGCTTTTTCACTCTCCTCTTTCACTTTCATCAAGAGGCTCTTTAGTTTCTCTTCATCAAGAGTGGTGTCATCTGGGTATCTGAGGTTATTGATATTTCTCCCTGCAATCTTGATTCCAGTTTGTCCTTCATCCAGCCTGGCATTCCACATGATGTACTCTGCATATAAATTAAATAGGCAGAGTGACAATACACAGCCTTGAGGGACTTCTTTCCCAATTTGGAACCAGTCCATTGTTTCATGTCTGGTTCTAACTGACATTTCTTGACCTGAATACAGGGTTCCTCAGGAGGCAAGTAAGGAGGCAAGTAAGATGGTCCAGAATTCCAATCTCTTGAAGAATTTTCTACAGTTTGTTGTGATCCACACAAAGACTGACACAGTCGAAAAAGCAGAAGGAGATGTTTTTCTGAAACTTTCTTGCTTTTTCTATGATTCAACAGATGTTGGTAATTTGATATCTGATTCCTCTGTCTTTTCTTTGTAAGGAACACATAAATAGACAAATAAATATATAAATATATTGAAAGGAAAGTTCTATCTTATAGCACAAAAAGTGCTAATAAATGTAGAAGGCACGGTGGGATTAGAAAAATCACCACTTTGTAATCATCATAGATATTTATTTTGGCATGAATTATCAACAGAGGCAAACATTTGATGAGGAACTGGATATTTAGATATACTCAAACCATCTCCTCACTAAAGCATTTTTTCAAAAAGAAAAATAAAATTTAAATTTAAATCAACATGAAAGACACACTTTAGTCAAATGATCCAAGTTAATATGACTAATAATTTGAAGTCAATATTCTGTAGTGTTTAGTACTTTGTTGTATCCTTGACAAGTTAGTAAACCAAATCTAATTGTGAGGAGACCCAAGTAAGGGACAGGCCAATGCTGTTTGTATTCTTTTAACTATTTCATGAAACACACAAAAAAAGAGATGCAAAGCAGTTTTGGATTAAAAGGCCTAGTGAATCCTATCATGGTACTAAATTCAAGGTATAATATGATTTGGAGCCTGGAAATAAGGTCAGTGTTAAGAACATTATTGAGATTATTGGTGAAATTTGAATATGGGCTATTGATTAGATAATATTCTTATCAATATTAAAATTCCTTGACTAACTTCACTATAGTTGTGCTTAGTCACTAAGTCATGTCTGACTCTTTGTGACCCTATAGACTGTAGCTCCCCAGCCTTCTCCAACCATGAGATCTTCCAGGCAAGAATACTAGAGTGGGTTTCCATTTCCTTCTCCAGAGGATCTTCCCATCCCAAGAACTGAACCCTCGTCTTCTGTGTTTCCTGCATGGGTAGATGGATTCTTTACCACTGAGCCACCAGGAAGCACTATAGTTCCTTGTTTATAGAAAAGTGCTGTGGAGAATTTAAACTTAAATGGCATACTGCATGTAACTTTCTCTGAATTGTTTAGAAAAAGTAAATATTGGGTTGGCCACAAAGTTTGTTTGGGTTCATAACCTCCTACAGGAAAATCCAAGCAAACTTTTTGGTCAAGCTAAGATATACACAGGCTTCCCAGGTGGCGCTAGTGGTAAAGAACCCACTTGTCAATACTGGAGACCTGGATTCCATCCTTGGGTCAGGAAGATTCTTTTAGAGAAGGAAATGGCAAATCACTCCAATATTCTTCCCTGAGAAATCCCATGGACAGAGGAGCCTGGCAGGCTACAGTGTGGGGTCACAAAGAATCAGACATGACTTAGCAGCTAAACAGCAGCATGAAAACTGACAACCCTGTAACCTGGTGACTCGCACCTTTTGAGATGTCCCAGACCCTCTCTATAGTGTGTATCTTCTTTCACTTTCCTATGGTCTCCTCTTGAATCCTTTCCTGCATGAAGTCAGCCAAGAACCCACATTTGACAGCTGTCCCAGGGACTCAGATGTGACCTTGGATGTGACCATGATCTCCAGCTCCAATTTCTTTCTTGCAACAATTGGATTTTTGAAAATCATAAGATTATAAGTAGCTTTATTTTCATGCATTTTACTGCATTTTCTTTTTTTTTACCATGAGGATGAATTTGTTTTATAGATAACAACAAAAAATCAACAAATGTTATATTTAAAGCTACTTAATGAAATATTAGGCTTCCCTGGTGGCTCAACAGTAAAGAATCCACTTGCCAATGCAGGAGATGCAGATTTGATTCCTGGGTCAGGAAAAGCCCCTAGAGAAGGAGATGGCAACCTCCTCCAGTGTTCTTGCCTGGGAAATCCCATGGACAGTGGAGCACGTCAGGCTACAGTCGATGGTGTCCTGAAAATAGTTGAACATGAATTAGTAACTGAACAACAACAAATGAACTATCAGATATCTCTGAGAAGTCCAGAGAGGAAAACTTAAGGCTGCATAAGAAACAGTTGCATATACATAAAAGGAGATGGGTTTAATTACAGAAATTCAACTGCTAATTTAAAATATTAATTACCACTAGTAAATTCTAAAAATGTTTATCTCAAAGGTTAATGACTTAGGCTTAGGGAAATCTGAGTGACTTGTCATAAGATAAAGTGCAATAGAATGGATAAAATCAAATAAGATGAAATGGACTTGAACTAGCATAAGTTATAAAAATGTCATAAAAATATGCCCTGTAAATTGAGAATACTCACTTTTGGAGGGTGTGGTGAGAGCTGCTTTGGAGAATACCATTCAGCACCTTACATCATTTTTTTTTTTTTAATTCATGTCTGTTCTGTTAACAAAACCAGCAATATAATTTTGAAAATCCCATTTGAATCCTCATATCTCAAAGCTCAAGGCCTTATACCCCCTCAGTGAATTCCCTGGTATTTGTTTACTCTGTTTTTAAATAACAATGCTAATAATAATCCTCCCCTGGATTTCTACAGCCTCCAATCCCCACCAAGGACAAATCTAGGGATTATTATGAAGAACATGTAAACAAGACTAGAGCTTGATACTTACAATTTCCCTAAGGGAGACCCTCCCACCAAATTCTGGAAGTTAGAATGTGAAGGTTAGTTGTTTAAAGTCTAAGTCATTTGAGTCAAGCTTGTCAGGCCTTAACTTCATAACCCCTTGCAATTGCAGGAAATATCCTGGTTCTTAAACTCTTAACAAATATCTTTAAAGAAGCACTGTGACTTTCACTTAGCCTGACTCCTAAATTTCAGTCATTTTGATTTGTATTTTTTACAGCACTTTATTCTCAGTAAAATTTCACTCCATGATGCATTATTTTAGTTTATAGCTGTTCTTCTCAATACTTTAATTCAAAAATGCACTCTGAATTTTTTAATATAAAAACTAAGGTAATTAATTTTGTTGAGTTAACCATTTTCTTCAAATTATTTTAAAAATACACAGTAATGAAAAATATGGAATAAAAA
>SJYQ01000631.1:34836-67329 GCA_006410935.1 Redunca redunca
AAAAAAAAGAAAGACAAAAAAAGATACGGCTTCTAGTTAAAACTACCAGTATAGGGAAACATTTCTACTATTTCCTTCTGAAAACATAACACAATAAAATGAAGATATAAGAAGAACAAGATAGGAAATGACTTCATACTACTGATGTCAACAAAATGTCAGAGAATGAATAACAGATGGACTAGTGGAAACTGATTAAGTAGTTGCAATTCTTCTGAGGCAATAATTTAAGAAAAAAACAAGCATATCTATACTTCAAAGCCTGGAAATACACAGGGTTAGGTAACAAATACTCCTAGATGATAGAGTAAAGAGAAGCTAGAAGGATCCCTCCACTCAACACAGGCCAGAGACAATCTCTGCTATTTTTCTGCAGGAGACAGAAAGTCAGTCTGTGGAGAAAGTACTCCAGAGAATCTCTGGAATTTGGATTCCAACAAACCTGAAAATTAGCATCATATCACCAGAACTACTCTAAAATATCATAAATTATGGCAAGTTTGGAATGATTCTGAGTATAATACACATTAAAAATTAAAAGAAACTGTAAGCTTGGGTGATCCTATTATCATTTTCTTATTTTCACTTTATTTTATGTAAGTCTTTTCTTTCTCCTGTGTTTCCTGCCTACAGAAGTTCTGTAAGCATTTGTTGTAAAACTGCTTTGGTGATATGAATTCTCTTGACTTTCGCTTGTCTGTAAAGCTTTTGCTTTGATACAGTTCCATTTATTCTGACATCTGGTATTATTGCTGAAAGTCTGGACACATATTATCTTAGTGATTTTAAAAATAATTTATTTTGAATGAGGCTTGAAATTTCTAATCCAGTTCTGAGTGCGTGTGTGTATATATATATATAAATCTTAAGAGAAATTAACATGTGATGCAGTATTATTAACTAAATTACAGACTTTGTTTAAATCTTGTAAAATTTTATGCTAGTGTTCATTATTTGTTTTCATACCTTATTCACAAGTCTACATTGTATTTAATTGTATTGATCAGCTTCAGCTTCAGGCAATAAATTTTGATAAGTTCTCTTTTCATTTTTATTGTGTTACAAATATATTTCCACAGTGATAAGAGAATAAACTCTGTATGGTTTTAATACTTTCAGATCATGAAATTTTTGCACCTTGTTTTATGTCCCTGGATATGCTCTGGTGTCTCCTGGTTTACAGTCTATGGTAACTTAAATAGGATTTGTATCCTACTGCTATGTGGACATTGTACAAATCTTAATTATGTTGACTTGGTTCGTAGTGATTTTCAGATCTACTATAGTCTTCAAAATGAAGCAGGGTAAAGGCTAACAGAGTTTTTCCAAGAAAATACCGTGGTCATAACATATATCCTCTTCCATCTACACAAGAGAAAACTCTACACAGAGACATCACCAGATTATCAATATTGAAATCAGATTGATTGTAGTCTTTATAGTTGAAGATGAAGATATGGAATAGACTGTAGCTCAGATCATGAGTTTGTTATTGCAAAATTCAGACTTAAATTGAAGAAAGTAGAGGCAAAACCACTAGGCCATTCAGAGATGACCTAAATTATATCCTTTTTAGTTATACAGTGAAAGTGACAAATAGATTCCAGAGATTAGATATAGATGTAGACAGAGCACCTGAAGAACTATGGATGGAGGGTACTAACATTGAACAGATAATGACCAAAATCTTCCCAAAGAAAAGGAAATACAAGAAGGCAAAAAGGTTGTCTGAAGAGGCAGTACAAATAGCTGAGAAAAGAAGAGAAGTGAAAGGCAAAAGAGAAAGGGAAAGATATACCCAACTGAACACAGAGTGCCAAAGAATAATGAGGAAACATAAGAAAGCTTTCCTAAGTGAACAATATAAAGAAATAGAAGAAAACAATGGAATTGGGGAAAAACTAGAGATCTCTTCAAAAAAATTAGAGACACTAAGGGAAAATTTCATGCTAATATATGCACTATAAAGGAAAGAAACAGTAAAGATCAAAAATAAGCAGAAGATATTAAGAAGAGGTGGGAAGAACACACAGAAGAACTACAAAAAAGGTCTTAATGACCCAGATTGCCATGATGGTGTGGTCACTCAACTAAAGCCAGACATCCTGGAGTGTGAAGTCTATGAGCCTTCAGTTCAGTTCATTTCAATTCAGTCACTCAGTCGTGTCCGACTCTTTGTGACCCCATGAATTGCAGCACGCCAAGCCTCCCTGTCCATCACCATCTCCCGGAGTTCACTCAGACTCATGTCCATCAAGTCAGTGATGCCATCCAGCCATCTCTGTTGTCCCTTCTCCTCCTGCCCCCAATCCCTCCCAGCATCAGAGTCTTTTCCAATGAGTCAACTCTTCGCATAAAGCGGACAAAGTACTGGAGTTTCAGCTTTAGCATCATTCCTTCCAAAGAACACCCAGGACTGATCTCCTTTAGAATGAATTGGTTGGATCTCCTTGCAGTCCAAGGGATTCTCAAGAGTCTTCTCCAATACTACAGTAAGCATTATTATAGACAAAACAGGTGGAGGTGATGGCATTCCAGTTGAACTATTTCAAATCCTAAAAGATGATGCCATTAAGTTGTTACACTCAATATGCCAGAAAATTTGGAAAATTTAGCAATGGCCACAGGATTTGAAAAGGTAAGTTTTCTTTCTTATCTCAAAAAAGGGCAATGCCGAAGATGTTCAAACTACCACACAGCTACACATATTTCACGTGTTAGAAAGCTAATACTCAAAAGCCTTCAAGCCAGGCTTCAACATTACATGAACTGAAAGTTCCAGATGTACAAGCTGGATTTAGAGAAGGCAGAGGAACCAGATATCAAATTTCCCAATATCTTTTGCATCGTAGAAAAAGCAAGATAATTCCAGAAAACATATTTACTTCTGCTTCATTGATTACATGAAAACCTGTGACTGTGTGGATCACAACAAACTGTGGGAAATTCTTCAAGAGATGGGAATACCAGACCACCTTACCTTTCTCCTGAAAAACCTGTATGCAGGTCAAGAAGTAGCAGTTAGAACTGGACACGTTACAAAGAGCTGGTTCAAAATTGGGAAAGGAGTAAATCAAGAATGTATATTGTCACCCTGCTCACTTAACTTACATTCAAAATATATAATGCAAAATGCCAAGCTGGATGAATCCCAAGGTGGAATCAAGATTAAAATATCAGCAAACTCAAATATGCAGATGATATTACACTAATGCCAAATGGTGAAGAGGAACTAAAAAAAAAAAAAAAAAAACTTCCTAATAAAGGTGAAAGGGAGAATGAAGAAGCTGGCTTAAAATTTAACATTCTAAAAACTAAGTTCATGACATCTGGTCCCATCACTTCATGGCAAATTGATGGGGAAAAAAAGAAAAAGGAAACAGTGGCAGATTTTCTATTTTTGGGGTCTAAAATCACTGTGGATGATGACTGCAGCCATGAAATTAAAAGATGCTTGCCCCTTGGAAGGAAAGAAATGACAAACTTAGGTAGTGTATTAAAAAGTAGAGATATCACTTTGCTGACAAAGGTTCATTGACAAAAACTCAAAGCTATGTTTTTTCCAGCAGTCATGTAAGCCTGTGAGTGCTGCCCTGTGCTTAGTCTCTCAGTCATGTCCAACTCGTGCCCCCGTGGACTGTGGCTTGCTAGGCTCCTCTGTCTATGGAGAATCTCCAGGCAAGAATGCTGGAGGGGTCTGCCACACCGTCCCTTAAGGGAATCTTTCCAACCAAGAGATCAAACCCAGGTCTCCCACATTGGACCATAAAGAAGGCTGAGCACCAAAGAACAGATGTTTTCAAATTTTGATGCTGGAGAAGACTCTTGACAGTCCCATGGACAGCAAGGAGATCAAACCAGTCAATCCTAAAGGAACTCAACCCTGAATACTCATTGGAGAGACTGATGTTGAAGCTGAAGCTCCATTACTTTGGTCACCTGATGCGAAGAGCTGACACATTGGAAAAAACCCTGATGCTGGGAAAGATGGAGGGTAAGAGGAGAAGGGGGTGGCAGAGGATGAGATGGTTGGATGGCACTATCAGTTCAATGGATATGAGTTTGAGCACATGTCCAGAGTGCTGGGAGGTAGTGAAGGACAGGGAAGCCTGGCATACTGCAGTCCATGGGGTTGCAAACAGTTGGACATGACTCAGCAAATGAACAACAAATATCCTTCTACATTTCTGCCTATTCATTTTATTAAATTTTGAGAGTTTGGTATTGAAATTCCAAATAAAATTCTTAATTTATCTACTTAAATAATTGTAATATATAATGGAATGATATGCACCTTTTTGCTGTGTTTTTCAAGTGTCCTGTAAATGTGTTAGCATACTTTCATAATTAAAAAAATAAAAATAAAAGCAAAGCTGAAAGCTTAATAGATCCAGAATCGAAAATGTAGCTAGAATGAAATGATCTGAATTGTATTTAGAAAAAAATCAGAGACAGCATCAATATTTGTAATAGGAGGAATAAGCTAATAAAAATATATATTTTTTGAGCACAGTAAACAAGGTAAAATGTGGTTTGATTGAGATGCTAAGTTCTCTTATTATTGGATTTGGACTCTAACATGATGATATCCATAGATCAAGGCAAGAGAAATTGGAGAAACCATTCCCACTTAATAACTGTTCATCACTTGTGGTTATAAAATAGTAATTCAGGAGGAACCATTCATCTGAAGCCTAATATGCAGAAAAAAGTATTTCTGTTATAGTCTCACAGATTTAGATCTTAAAAACAGAAGGAATTTTAGATATCACTTAGGCCTTTTTTTTTTTTTTTCTACTTAAAAAGTTATTTCTAAAATATTCTTGAAAAGCTGCTGTTCAGAGTATACTTGATCACTTTTAGTATCTACCACATCAGCCCTCTCTTCTTGGGATTCCTTGGTGGATCAGATGGCAAATAATCTGCTTTGTAATGCAGAATACCTAGGCTCTCTCCTAGGGTCAGAAAGATCCCATGGAGATGGGAATCACTCCTCACTCCACTGTTCTTGCCTGGAGAATTCTATGGACAGAGGATCCTGGTGGGCTGTACAGTCCATTGGAGTCACAAAGAGTCAGACACAAGTGAATGACCAACACTTTCTTCTTATTTTATCTGGCTTTTCCTTACCAGCACCAACTTTGTAGCTTTGTAATGTTCTGTCTAAATGATTACATTATTCTTTTAAACAAGCATCCCTCTTTTTTATTTTCTTACCAAAATGTTTCAAATTATTCTTATACAACAGAATTGCCAAATGTTTTACTGTCAGGATTTACCTCATCTAAATGATTCCTAATGTTATTTTTCTTTAAAACTGTAATGGCCCAAGAACAATGAAAAGTTCCAAGTTGATCTATCTAGTGTCATTAAATTTCCCTATTTAGGACACTTAAACTTTACCTTTATTTATTTATGGGAGAATGGCATTGAAACATGTATACTATCAAGTAAGAAACGAATCGCCAGTCGATATCCGATGCAGGATGCAATGTATGAGATAGAAAATTTTAAATATATTTGTGTAGAATACAAGATTAATACAAATTAATATAGATATAAATCTATTATATGTAAATTATTGATAACATAATTCAAGATGCTTTTATTCTTATTTTTTCTGCACTTGAGAAAATATTCTCAAAAAATGTTAATATGCCTCACTATGATTATGTATTTTTTTCCATTGTATTTNTAATAATTTTCTATTTCTCCATCCACTTTTTGATAAGTCAAACATATATTCTCCATGAAGGCAAAGGAGGGCCTGTCTTTGCCAGTAGGGATCTTTCTCTCTGCTGCTTTCTCAGATTCTAGCACACAGTAGGCATTTGACACCTACATTTTGAAAGAAGCAATACAGCTCTAAAATCTCTCTGGATAGACATTCATCCTTTAAGAAACAAGGTTCAAATAGGCATTGACTTCATTCAAATGCTCTACACAACTTTCATAAAATCCAGTAATGTATTGAAACAGTGATTCTGGTGGCTCAGATGGTAAAGAATGTCTCCACAATGCAAGAGACCCAGGTTTGACCCCTGGGTCAGGAAGATCCTCTGGAGAAAGGAATGGCAATCCTCTCCAGTATTCCTGCCTGGAGAACTCCATGGACAGAGGAGTCTGGCAGGTTACAGTCCATGGGGTAGTAAAGAGTCAGACACATTGAAACTTCCAGATCCTGAAGTCTAGCAAGAGGATCAAAAATAAATAAATAAAAAGATTATTTTAGCAAGAGTTATTTTTTGATGAAAAAACAGTTTCTATGTTGCACTTCTTGATATTTTGAATATGGACAAATCAATTACTGAATAATCTATTAGATAATCTTGCTAGTTACAATGCAAAACCCTTGAGCTAAAATTTTTACAACCTACCCTTTTTTCCTTTTTGAAAACTGATGAGACTTTTGCATTTGTTTTCTAATACTTCTCTCTTCCCTTTTTAATTGATTATAATTGCCACATGACTCTGAAATCATATTTGCAAGTTTTTCTTATTTGAAATAGCCAGGTTTCTTCTTAAAATATCTTAGGCTTCTGTAGGTTGCATTTTTTTTAATGACTGCCTAGTAATTTTGCTTATTACAGTTGGAATCTTTTTCTTCTCTAATGAAGATGGAAAGCTATTATTTCTTTCAGGTGAAGATTTTCAGATCGTGGAATCTGAAAGTGGAAACAATACTGAGTGCCATTTTATTGTTTGGAAGATCTCAAAAAAGAGGACAAATGCTAGGTTCCAATTTGTAAGCCAGTTCTGCCTGTGAGCAGACACATGTGTTGGTGATAGACTGGCACTTCTAGAAGCACCTGTCCTGCCTACACTGGGTTCCCTTAACTTCCTCAGTTAACAATCTCATTCATTCCTTCTTTATACACGTGCACATTTTGGGTGTCCACTAAAGTATGAGCAGCTGTGAAAAAAATCTTCAGCATAGTACCAGGATATTTTTCCTTGACTCATTCTCCTTCTTCTGGCTTTCCAGGAGATTTTCTTTCTAGGATTCAGAAAGGTTTAAAATCAAACAAACATTGTTTGTTTGTTTGTTTGTTTTCTGTACTCCTTTTGACTGAGCCTCTGGGAATCTTGCTTCTGACGTTCTATGTTTTCTATGTTTTGCTGTGTTACCTGATTACCTGGATGGGTTGCATTTGCATTCCCAGCAGCTTTCACAGGCAGGGCAGTTTGATCTATTCCTGATTTTACAGTTATATTAGATGAGATGTCCCTGTAAGCTAATTACTTTGGCAACAAAGGGGGCACCAAGGTTTCTCTCAGGCATCCATAGGGTTACCTTAATAGTATTTTAAACAGTGTGTACAGAAGGGGTTAAAGGTTACACAGAGAGGAGTAGAGCCTGAGGGGAAAGACGCTGCAGGTGTGTGGTTAACAAGGAACTAATTGGGTAACCAGACAGGAGGAGAAGCAAGCATAAAGCTGGTCAACACGCTTGTGCAGAATTCCCGCAGTTAGCTAGCGCTGAGCCCTTGAGGAGTTGAAATAAAGACAAGTTGAAGCTGGAGTCTATTTTTTGCTGTGATCTTTACTAGAAACTGCAAATTGGGACTTGACAGCTTTCCTCGCTGCCTGTTGCTTTATTTCAGATGGTAGTGTTTTGAAGGAGCTAAGAGCTGACATTCTGGATGCCTAGCCCTGGTATCTTGCATCCAGGCAAGAGTGTGTGTCAACTCTTCAAGACACGCTACTCTTTCTTCCGTTCTTAATGATCTCAGTATTGTGAGCAAGGTGGAAGATAGTGAAATAAGTGTTGTCTTAGTCCTCAGGAGACTCGATTCTAATCCCAAGTGTCCACTCAATAGTGTCAGCTTCAGCCAGCTAACTGCCTACCAGGTCTTCATAGCTTTTCAAGCTGTCGAAAGAATGAGACTGTGTGTTTCTTGCCAGAATTTCTTTGAGGCTTAGGATTCTTTATTTTAAAATTTGATCAGTTTTATCTATTAAACTTTTTGATCAAGTGCCTAAAAGTAGACCTGACCATGTGGAAAATATCCTGAAATGGAGCATGTGTTTCTTATCCTCAAGCATTCTACAAACAAAAAAACACAGGAGTGCTAAATGCCATGGTATAAATGAGATGAGGGGTGAAGGTCATTTGGGGGAAGCTGACAGGAGAAGACTCACCAGAAAGCAGTGCAGCTTTCACAAGTAATGAGTGATGGGATAAGCCTCCTAGAGAAGTAGTCTTTGAGGCAACAGTCAAGGAAGTTGTTGGAATCCGGCAAAGTATGGCTTAAGGTTGATAATAAGCATATGGTAGGTGGTACAATAAAGCAATCTATCAGACTGAAGCGGAGGTCAGTTAATGGGAAGCAATAAAAATTGCTTGCTCAGGAATATTTTGAAAAGCAATTTTATATACATATATATATATGTATTCTGCTATTGAGTAGCATATACAACTACCTCAATTCCCATTATCATTTATCATATATCTTCAAATAATAATAAAGTATATAATATATATTAAAAGTGTTGTTACAAAAAAATAAGTTCCCAAAGCAAAGGAAAATGTCTGTACACTTTAGTCCAAGATGTAGATCTGTATTTTCTCTGAGCCCAAATGAGCTGACATAAAAGAACATACAAAATAAATGACTTGTCAGTGGTTTAAAGTAGAATTTCTTCCAATTCATTTTCAACATAAATATTGAAGGAGCTAAAATAGTCAATATGATATATCACTGGTATATGGTATGATCTCAGGGCATGAAGTTAGATATCCAGTTTCTTACACTTGTAAAATATTTGCTCAGTGGGCAACTGATGCATAGGGGGTTGTACTTTCTGGCAGCTCCAACATGTGCTGTTGCTTCATATCTTTCCACTGAATTCATTAATGAAACTTTCATGGCCCCTGAGAGCTCTTCCATATATATTCCCTGGTTAGAATGGGCACTACCACTATGTGAGCCAGGTCCTTGCATTCCATGTAAATCTCTGGCCTCTAGAGTCGCATTTGAAAAATGGAGAGTGTTTGACAAGAGTAGCTGTAATTTCTCTTCTAATTCTAAAGTTCTGCAATATTTAGCAAGAAATAACATTTTTCTAACATGATAATGTGATATGACAGTTTGGAAAGAAAGGAGAAAGGAAACTTTTAAAGACCAGATTAATGGAATGCAAATTGCAGCCATATAACTTTTATTTTAAAGAAATTACCTCATTTGTGCTGATTTTTCTGAAGAACTGAATTACAATTCTTTAAAGAATTTGCAAAATCAGTATCTTAATTCCTGGCATGTCTTTCTCCACCCACCTCCATTCAAGTTTCAAGGTAGAGGAAAGAAAGAACATTTTTAAAAGAGCTTAGAATTAGGCTCAAACAGCAAGCTCAGTAGTTTAAAGACATTTTACTCATTTTAACAATAGCTGTACAAATGCTTTATGACTCATTGAGATTGGTGATTCCTTTAAATTAACTACAAAAAAAAAAAATGTTCAGCTTCTGAATAAAACTGGCTGGTTGAAATCTTTATAAAAAATACAGCTATTTCACAGAATTTTTAATACAGTATTTCAAATTTCCAATTTCTTCTTCTTAATGGGCAGTATCATCAAGGAAAACTGACATCTATACAAGTCAAACACACATCTATATTGTTTCTATAACTCAGTCTTGATTAATTGCTTTCTTATCTTTGATATGAGTGGAAGCTATAACCTATTGATGTCATATACCACCAAAGACCCATTTTTCTCAATTTTTTTCTTTTTTCTAGCTAAATTCTTCAAGTTGGGTTATTCATTTTTCAAAATTGAATCTTAAAAAGTATTCAAATAATAAGGATTCAATTCTATTTATTAAATTTTTTCTCATCTTATTTTCATGTTTCACTAATGTTTTTCTTTGTTTCTAATGATTGGGCAAGGAGTATGCAAATAAATGACTGAAAATACAGTGTGAGAGATTTCTATAGTGATGTATAGACACGTTACATTGGGAAGCCCACATTTTCTCCCACATTTCTCAAACAATGGCCTCAGAATTAAATGATCATATTTCCAATTATAGTGAATGTATAGTTCTATAGTTGAAAAAAGTGTATTTCTACAATTAAAAAAAAAAACACTCAATGTTCTAGACTTAGATATTTATCTCTCTGCTGAAATTTTCTCTGCTTCTTTGAATATACTGATGATAAATGCAAATGTATCATTCTCCTCTAGGTTTCCTACTATTCAAGAGAAGCTTTAAAAATATGATGACACCTGCTATTTTTAGTCAAAAATTATAAAACTTGAATTTATGGAATGAAATAAGCTCATTGTCCACTTATTTATTCATTCTACCTTTATTGAACACCTTTCATATGTCAGCCATTACACAAAGACCAGAAGACAGTGATCTTAAAGACAGTTATGGCCTTTGCCATATTAGAGCTAATACTGTGCAGAGAAAGAATCTTACAATGAGCAATACATAAGATAAAAGGAAAATTTTGCACAAAATGCTGTGAGAGAAAACAGTTTTGTGATAGGTAATAAGGAATATTGTAGTATTGGGAGCTATCTGAGACTGAGTGGTCAGCAGAGAGAGACATCTCTGAGTAGGTGATATCCAAATGAAATCTATGAAAGGAACCAGTCATGCAAAGACCCATGGCAGAGTCTATAAAGTAAAAGGGTTAAAACCCAAAGGCAGAAAAGAGATTGGAGATCCTTAGAAGAAGGTAACAAATGAGTGATTTTCATGAGGAACTAGATCAGAGTGTGCAGTACTATACATGGTATGAGACAGGATGGGAGAGGCTGAATGGTATCATGTTACAATGAGACAGAAAACACGTGTTGAGGAGTCTGTAATTATTTTGAGACTAGTTAAAAACTTTTCACCAAAATATTACATTTTATACCAACTACTCCTCCTTTTGGCTGCAAGAAGTGGATTAGAAAGGAACAAGAGTAAAAACAGGAAGTCTGCTGAAAAAAATGTCATAAAGCAAAACTGTGGACATTCAAACAAAACTGATTCTATTAGAAATGGAAATAAATAGTCAGGTTGGTAAACATTTTGAAGGGAGAAAAATCAAGACTTGTAATTATATGATCTGTAGAAAGGAATCAAGGAAGAATTTTAGATGTCTGAATTGAGAAATTGATTACTGCACAGTGTCATTTGCTATGAGTGAGAAGACTGAAATAAGTTGGTTATGTTTACATAACTGGGCCTATGTGTGTGTGTTAAGGATTATAGTTATATGTATGATATCTATGGAATATCTTTTACATAAATATGTTCAGTAAGAATCTGGATATAGTTGTTTCAAATTTTGTGAAAATTATGACCTGAAGACTTAACATTGCAAGTCCTTAGAACATAGATTGCTTTGAAGCCAAGGGATCAGAGACTATCTTTGGAAAAGTTTTTAGATAGTGAGAAAAGTAGAGACAAGGATGAAGAAATACTCAACATATAAGCACATGGCTAGACATAAAAGGATTCAGAAAATTTGTCATGAAGCACAAATTTTCTGAATATTAATCTCCATTAATCTTCATATAAAGAATTATTATGAGATGCTTGTATTTTTTTGTTTAGTATTATCTTTAAAATCTGTTGTGTAGTTCTTCAGCACATTTCAATTCATTCTAGCAACATTTTAAGTGCTCAACAATCTCATGTGGTTTCTGGCTATGGTCAGAGGGCCAGAACTTTCTATATGAATGATTTGGTAGAAAAAGAAACATGAAGCAAATATTTCATCTAAAATGTTTTTCTTTTCAAAAAATATTTAAGAGGTTAGTACCTAGGGCATAATGGGCTGGGGATTGCTCCTTGGAGGACTGGAACTTTCTCAAATGTAATAAAAATTTAAAAAAAAAAAAAAAGGACAAAGAGTTGCAGATAGAATAGAACTGCTCATGGCAATAACAAAGAACTCTTTTTTTTTTTTTTTTTAATTGACATAGTTTATTTACAGTGCTGTTTTAATTTCTGCTATACAGCAAAGTATACAGCTTCCCTGGTGGCTCAGATGGTAAAGAATCTGCCTGCAATACAGGAGATCCAGGTTTGATCCCTAGGTTAGGAAGATTCCCCAGGAAAAGGGAATGACTACCCAGTCCAGTATTTTTACTTGGAGAATTCCATGGACAGAAGAGCCTGGCAGGCTACAGTCCATGGGATTGCAAAGAGTCATTACTGAGTGACTAACATACAGCAAAGAGATTGAATTGTACATCTATATAATATTTTTCATATTTTTTCTGTTATGGTTTATCACAGGATATTGAATATACCTCCTTATGCTCTCAGCAGAAGCTTGTTGTTTATCCACCCTACACATGATAGTTTGTATCTGCTAATCTCAAATTCTCAAACATTTTCACAGATACACCCCTTGAAATATCAAAGTCTTATTTAGAAAAATTCTACTTTCTTCCTCAAATACATGGCAAAATCAGCCAAGTGACATGAGGATCCAGTTCTCTGTTTTCAAAAAGTTTTCTAGAATGTTGCTTACTACAACTTTGTTAATTTGTGTTTAATATGTGGCACCTGATAACAGTACAAGTTGGCTGTCAGAATTCCTCCATAAGCCCTCTTCATGAAATGTCGAATGGGCATAAAGTGTGTATGTGACCACCTTCTCCCTCCTTTTCTTTCCCTTTCTTCTGGGCAAATCTATTTGCTACCTTAGAATTCTTTAGAATTCAACCTCAGGCTTTCATGATCCAGAGGAATGTTGCTTCAATTGGAATCAAACAAAATGTTTTATTTTGTCATTGGTAGCTTTTTGACGTGTGTATGTGTCTGTGTTTAAACAAGCACTACAATATGTACTTTGGAGTCATGGTAGCTGTGTGCCTACTGAATCATGTTATTGGTGTGAGCTAAAAATTCATAGAGAACAATTGATGGAGCTGCAGGATTTAACTACTTCTCAACTTTGACTTCAAAATCTCCAGTGCTGCCTCCACATATTTAAACTCTTTGAGTAGAAAAGAAAGAAGCCAGAAAAACAGGGAATCCAGGGATGGGGCAAGATCAGGATGGATGGTTGTCTTGTGTTGAGAAAAGAAGGACAGGAATTGAGAAGTTGGATTGTATAAAGGTTTCTGCTTTGTATTTTAATTTAAGGAGGAGGAAGAGGCAGTGAATAATGAAATAATAGAGCCTTTCTCTTCCAAGAATGCCCAGGGTTTTAAATACAGGTCACTCCAAATCAAGCCATACTGTACTCCCTCCAAATAAAGAAAACACTAAAACAGCTTGATGTAATTTATTCGTTCAGATCTTGTTGCAGACAGACCTTTCTAAAGCTATAAGCTTTGAGTCCTTCATTTTAGTTTTCTTTTTAAGCTATATATCCCACTCATTTAACCCACACTTTCTATTTTTAGTTTTCTCTTTCTGATGAAGCCTCGCAGATCATGAAGATCACTTTCTCTGAGCAAGGTTAGACTACAAGATTATCTTCCCATTCAGTTTTCTCTTTAGTTGTTTTTTCCCTTTCTGTATCTCAATGTTACCTTAGTTCCATAAATATAGCACAGACTTTTGCTGTAATTTCTAATGTACTTTGTTATGCTGTATTACAGGTTAAATAAGGGAAGGCAAGAGGAAAGAGCCAAAAAGTGAAGGCCAGGATTTTATATTAAATATTTCCAAATTATGTTGGTTTGTGCTTTTCTACTCCATTATCCATACTCTTTAAATTTGCTCTCCCACATCTTAGGCTTGTTCTTGACAACAAGTCATTATTCAAATTGTCTTTCCTCTGCTTTTCACCCTTGCTGCTAATGAGACAGCTTATTCCTGAAATGCTATTCAATTTCTACTTTATCATTGGCCATCCAGGATACCCAACACATTTTCCTTTTTTTGAACTCCTGTTTTCTGAGGAATCCTGAAACAGGTTAGGAGGAAGCTGTGATAAGATTCAGGGGACTCTAGTTAGGCAAGCCTCTGAATTCTTGTTCTAAATTCTCAGAGTTTTCCACTTTGATAAGCAATGTCAGATTCCTCATTTCTAAAATCAATAATTCCTCAAAGTAATGTGACAAGTAATAACGTGTTGTTTGCAAATCAAGGTATGTATTGCCTCACTTTTTAGCCAAAGTAAACCACTACTGGGCTTCCCAGGTGACTCAGTGATAAAGAATCTTCCTGCCAAGCAGGAGATGCAAGTTCCATCCCTGGGTCAGGAAGATACCTTGGGGAAGCAAATGGCAGTATTCTTGCATGGTAAATACCATGGACCTGATGGGTGATAGTCCATGGGGTCTCAAAGAGTTGGGCATAACATAGCAACTAAACAGAAGCAGCACCAAGCCATTACCACTCCATGAATTGTAATAAAGACAGTGATAGAAAGAAATGAAAGAGGACTTAAATATCACTGTGCATAATTTTTTAACTAAGGGTCTTGAGGATATTCTACTTTATAGATCACAGCCTTGCCATAGTGAAGGGGCTTGCATAACTCAATGAAGCCATGAGTCAAGCCATGCAGGGCCACTCAAGATGGACAGGTCATAGTGGACAGTGTTGACAAAATGTGGTCCACTAGAGGAGAAAATGACAAACCACTCAAGTATTCTTGCCACAGAAACCCCATAAATAGTATAAAGGCATAAAGATATGACACCAGAATATAGCTCTCCCAGGGCAGAAAGTGTCCAGTATGCTACTACAGAAGAGCAGAGGACAATTACTAATAGCTCCAGAAGGAATGAAGAGGCTGGACAAAAGCAGAAATGATGTTTAGTTGTGGATGTGTCTGGTGATGAAAGTAAAGTCCAGTGCTGTAAAGAACAATATTGCATAGGAACCTGGAACATTAGGTCCATAAACCAAGGTAAATTGGTTGTGGTCAAGCAGGAGATAGCAAGAGTAAACATTGACACCTTAGGAATAAGTGAAAAAAATGGATGGGAATGGTGAATTTAATTCAGATGACCAGTATACTGAATATATACAATTGCAGGTAAGAATCCCTTAGAAGAAATGGAATAGCTTTCATAGTCAACAAAAGAGACTGAAAAGCAACACTCAGCTATAATCTCAAAAATGACAGAATGATCTCAGTTCATTTCCAAGACAAGCCATTCAATATCACAGTAATCCAAGTCTTTTTATCCCAAGAACTAATGCTGAAAAAGATGGAGCCAACTAATTCTATGAAGACCTACAAGACCTTCTAGAACTAACAACAACAACAAAAAGATGTCCTTTTTATCATAGGGGATTTGAATGAAAAAGTAGGAAGTCAAGAGATACCTGGAGTAACAGGCCTTGGAGTACAAAATGAAGCAGTGAAAAGGCTAGTGAAGTTTTGCCAAGAGAACACACTAGCTCAAACCCCCTCTTCCAGTAACACAAAAGATGACTCTACACGTGGAATCACCAGGTGTTCAATACCAAAATCAGATTGATTACATTCTTTGCAGCCAAAGATGGAGAAGCTCTATACAGTCAGCAAAAGGAAACAAACAACAACAACAACAACAACAAAAAAAACTAGAGCTGACTGGCTCAGATCATGAGATCCTGATTGCAAGTTTCAGGCTTAAACTTGAAGAAAGTAGGGAAAATAACTTGGCCATTCAGATATGACCTAAATCAAATTCCTTAAGATTATATAGTGGAGGTGATGAATAGATTCAAGGGATTAGCTCTGGTAGGCACTGTCCCTGAAGAACTATGGACAGAAGTTCATAACATTGTACAGGGAGTGGTGAACAAAATCATCCCAAAGAAAAAGAAATGCAAGTAAGCAAAGTGGTTGTCTGAAGAGGCATTACAAATAGCTGAGAAAGGAAGAGACGCAAAAGGCAAGGGAGAAAGAAAAAGAGAAACCCAGCTGAATGGAGAGTTCCAGAGAATAAAAAGGAGAGATAAGAAAGCCCTCTTGAGGGGGAGCAAGATGGCGGCAGAGTAGGTGGATGTGGAGTACATATCTCTCCATAGATACATCAGGAATACAACTTCAGACACAGAAGCGCTTGCAGAACACCAGCTGAGAATGGGCAAGGGTCCCTGGCCAAAGGGAAAGAATGTATAGAACCACACAAAACTTGCTAGGACAAAGGAGGTAGGGGGGAAAAGAGGAGAACTAGAGGGACCGTACCTGCCCTCAGCAGGTGGGGGAGTTGAAGCAGGGGTCCAATCCCTATATCAAAGCAACTGTTTGGTTCAGAAGAGAAACATTTGAGGCTGAAAGTGAAGCAGTTGATCTGCGGCAGCCTCAATGGAGTGAGAATCACAGACAATCCTTGTCACAGTCATACATACCCTGTAAAATTATATGGGTCCCCTAAAAGGCATAGTGGCTGGGAACTGAAGTGTAGGGATAGTGGAACCATCCCAAGGTGAGGTTTGCTGCTGACTGCAAGGAGATGGCCCAAGGGAATGTCAGGGAGGAGACTGTGGTGGGAAATGCCTGTGAAGGAAAACCAGACAGCCACAGGAAGCAAGGGGATACTGCTAAGTAATGTGTAGGGGGACAGAGTCATCACTGGAGCCTCTCTCTTCCCACAGGCCAGAACCAGGAGCTGAACAATAGAGAGGCTGGCCCTTCAAGCACCTGACATGTGGAACAACAGAGTAGGACCCCAGCCAGGGTGCCCCTTTAAATCCCTGATGTGCCAAACAATAGAGAAAGACCCCAGCCAGGGGAGCCCTTTTAGTGCCTGACATACCAAAAACCAGAATCAGACCCCAGCCATGGGGGCCCCATTATGTGCCTGACATGCTGAATAACAGAAAAGGACCCCAGTCAGGGGAGCCCTCTAAGTGCCTGAATGGTTGGAGTAACAAAGGACTGGACAAACAGGCCTTCTGATCACCAACTGTCTTGTCAGAGGCTAGCAAAAGCCAGTCCATGTGCCTGCACACTTGGCATTGCCAGGGTTCCCATGACCTGAGCAGTTGCGGCACCTTCACGCTCAATCCTCACCAGGGCAGAGCTGCCACAGGCTAGAAAAAGTTCTGCATCTGTGCACATGGGGTCACTTCAGTCATATCCAGCTCTTTGCAACCCTGTGGACTGTGGCCTCCCAGGCTTCTCTGTCCAGGGGATTCTCCAGGCAAGAATACTGGAGTGGGTTGTCATAACCTTCTAGAACACCGCATTTACAGCTGCCCAAAACACCAATTTCCCTGAGTACCTGGTGCTTCCAGGGCCCCTGTGACCCAAACAGCTGCACTACATCCACACCTGGTTCTCACTTGGGCAGAGGCAAGTCCTTCAGACAGCCTCAGGAGCAAACCTCTGTGGACAACCCACAGGCACAGGTAGAGATAAAATCACAATTGAAACCCAGGGTTAGTGTGACTAAGAGGACACAAACCTTCCCACCAGGTGTATGAAAGTGAAAGTGAAGTCGCTCAGTCATGTCTGACTCTTTGTGGCCCCACGGACTGTAGCCTACCAGGCTCCTCCATCCATGGGATTTTCCAGGCAAGAATACTGGAGTGGGTAGCCATTTCCTTCTCCAGGAGATCTTCCTGACCCAGGGATCGAGCCTGGGTCTCCTGCATTGCAGGCAGATGCTTTACGCTGTAAGACACCAGGGAAGTCCTCTTAATGTGCCCGATGCACCAAGTAACAGAAAAGGACACCAGGCAGGGAAGCCTTCTAAGTGCCTGAATGGTCGGAGTATCAGAGTAACTAGATAAAGAGGCCTTCTGATCACCAGCTGTCAGAGGCTAGAAAAAGGCAGTCCATGTGCCTGCACACTTGGCATTGCCAGGGTTCCCATGACCTAAGCAGTTACAGCACCTTCATGATCATACACCAGGTGCATGAACTGCAGATTAAATCCACACGACCATATAGGCACACTTTGTGTCTATGAAATATATAAAAGGACATTGTGCATTCTGATAAAAGAAAATGCACTAATTCTGACAGTGGATATTGGAGGCAAGAACACACAGGAGTAGGACCAGATGAGAGCCTGAGCTGCCCCTACAGCAGGTGCAGAGATCATCACAATCTGAAGGACATCTTAGGGAGGCAAGGTTGACTGTGACTCCCAGCGAGGGAAAAGACACTGACAGCAGAGACTCAAGAGAAACATTTATTATTCTTACATTTTGACTTGTTCTGTAGTTTCTTCTGGATTTTACTTGTTATTTGTTGGCTTTCTTTCTTTACCTTCCCTGTCCCCATTGTTGTAGATTTTATTAGTACTATTAAGTCTATTTAAGCCTTTGATAATATTTTTTTTAATTGCACTTTTTTTCTGCTATAAAATTCTGCCTTTATGTCGGCCTTTCACAGTTCTGTGGAGTTTTCCTTTCTTCTTCTTTATTTCTCTTTTTTAATTTAAATTTTTTAAATTTATTATTAATTTTCTATATTTATTTATTTGTTTGCTTTTCCTACTGTTTTTTTTCCCCTTGCAGTTAATCTTTAATATAAAAATCTTCTTTATCTACATCTGTTTAAACTTTGCATTTCTATTCTTACTTTTCTTTCTTTCTTTTCTTTTTCTTATCATATTTTCTGGTTTGCTTTGTTTTTGTTACTTTTTCCCCTAGTTGGCACATTTCTTTAGTGTTATTTTCTGGTCAGTACTTTAGTTAGTTTTGTTCTTTAGCTAGTTTTGTTCTTAGCTGGTGGATATAATTTTTGGTTTCCTTTGTTCATCAGATCAATCTATTGTACTTTATTATCATTATCTTTTGGGGGGGCTGTTTTTATTTTGCTTATGGGTGTATATGTATGTGTGTATAATCCATTATTTTAGTTATTATTTGCCTGATTTTTAAATTGCCATTTTCCTGGGGTGCATCTTTTGTTTCTCATTTTTAGATATTTGTTTTAATCCCATTTAATGTCTTAACAAACTACCTGTGGAACTACCAGAGATCAAATCCTGAGCCTTTGGAGTGGAAATGCTGACACCAAGACCCTAAACTCTTAATCCTAGGGAGTATCTCCTAATCCTAGGGAGATCTAATCATAGGGAGTATCAAAGAGTGAGAACTCCCATAAAGGCAACCACTTGTATGTAAGACCCAATATCAACCAACTACCAGTAGCACCCTGTGTAGTATACCTCATCCAGACAGCAAACAACAAAAACAATACAAATAACCAATGCAGTCTTGAGAAAGAAGAATGCAGCTGGAGGAATCAACCTTCCTGACTTCAGATTATACTACAAAACTACAGTCATCAAGACAGTATGGGACTGGCAAAAAAACAGAAATATAATCCAATGGAATAAGACAGAGAACCCCAAAACAAACCCATGCACCTGTGGGTACCTTATTCTTGACAAAGAAGGTAAGAATATACAATGAGGCAAAGATAGTCTGTTCAATAAGTGGTGCTGGGAAAAATGGACAGCTACATGTAAAAGAATGAAATTAGAACACTTCCTAACACCATACACAAAGATAAACTCAAAATGTATTAAAGACCTAAATGTAAGACAGAAACTATAAAATTCTTAGAGCAAAACATAGGCAGAACACTCTATGACATAGACCAAAGATCAATCTTCTATGACCCACTTTCTAGAGCTATGGCAATAAATACAAAACTAAGCAAGTGGAACCTAATTAAAATTAAAACCTTTTGCAAAACACAAGGAAACTCTAAACAAGGTGAAAAGACAACCCTTAGCATGTGTGAAAATGATAGCAAATGAAACAGCTGACAAAGGATTAATTTCCAAAGGTGATGGCACCCCACTCCAGTACTTTTGCTTGGAAAATCCCATGGGCAGAGGAGCCTGGTGGGCTGCAGTCCATGGGGTTGCTGAGTCAGACACGACTGAGCGACTTCACTTTCATGCACTGGAGAAGGAAATGACAACCCACTCCAGTGTTCTTG
This sequence comes from Redunca redunca, assembly GCA_006410935.1. NCBI lineage: Eukaryota > Metazoa > Chordata > Mammalia > Artiodactyla > Bovidae > Redunca > Redunca redunca. The sequence goes on from SJYQ01000631.1 coordinate 54,651, forward strand.
CCTGGAGCATCCCAGGGATGGCAGAGCCTGGTGGGCTGCCATCTATGGGGTCACACAGAGTCAGACATGACTGAAGCAACTTAGCAGTAGCAGCACAAGCAGCTCATACAAGTCAATACCAGAAAAACAAACAATCCAATCAAAGTGGGGGGGAAAAAATCTAAACAGACATTTCTCCAAAGAAGATATACAGATGGCTAACAAACACAGGAAAAGTTGTTCTACTTTGCTCATTATTAGAGAAATGAAAATCAAAACTACAATGAGATATCACCTCACACCAGTCAGAATGGCTGTCATCAAAATCTACAAACAATAAATGATGGAAAGGATGTGGAGAACAGGGACCACTCTTGCACTATTGGTGGGAATGTAAATTGATACAGCTATTATGGAAGATGGTATGGAGATTCCTTAAAAAACTAGGACTAAAACCACCATATGATTCAGCAATCCCTCTACTAGGCATATACCCTAGGGAAATCAAAACTGAAAAAGACACATGTATCTCAGTGTTCATTGTAGCACTATTTACAATATCTAGAAGGTGGAAGCAACCTAGAGGCCCATCAACTGATGATTGAATAAAGAAACTGTGGTATATATATGCAATGGAATATTACTCAACCATAAAAAAGGAACACTTATGTCATGACAGAAAGTTCTTTTTTTTTTTTTTTTTTTTNGTATAATTTGTTTGCACCAAACACTGGTTAAGCAGTTGACACATAATAGCCAATTAAATATTTATATTCTCTCTATGAAATAATTATATATTTCTTTCAAATGTTAGCATTTTACCATCTAGGAAATTGGGACACGTAGTGTTTTCTGGCCCTGGATACTCATTTTCTCCCCTCTCTTGTCTTGTAACATTTATAGAACCAGTTTAAGCACGTTAACACATTTAAGGTTTTTCTTACAACAGTATATTAGTTCTGTACCCAACATCTGGATTAATCAGCATTTGCTAATATAATGCTGCATAAATAAAAATAAAGCCAAACAAAACTTCAATTCAGTTCAGTTCAGTTCAGCTGCTCAGTCGTGTCTGTCTCTGTGACCCCATGAATCGCAGCATGCCAGGCTTCCCTGTCCGTCACCAACTCCCGGAGTTCACTCAAACTCATGTCCATTGAGTCTGTGATGACATCCAGCCATCTCATCCTCTGCCGTCCCCTTGTCCTCCTGCTCCCAATCCCACCCAGCATCAGAGTCTTTCCCAATGAGTCAGCTCCTCCCATGAGGTGGCCAAAGTATTCGAATTTCAGCTTTGGCATTGTTCCTTCCAAAGAACACCCAGGGCTGATCTCCTTTAGAATGGACTGGTTTCCTTGCAGTCCAAGGGACTCTCAAGAGTCTTCTCCAACACCACAGTTCAAAAGTATCAATTCTTCAGCACTCAGCTTTCTTCACAGTCCAACTCTCACATCCATGCATGACTACTGGAAAAACCATAGCCTTAACTAGACGGACCTTTGTTGACAAAGTAATGTCTCTGCTTTTCAATATGCTATCTAGGTTGGTCACACCTTTTCTTCCAAGGAGTAAGCGTCTTTTAATTTCATGGCTGCAATCACCATCTGCAGTGATTTTGGAACCTAAAAATTAAAGTTTGACACTGTTTTGACTGTTTGCCCATCTATTTGCCATGAAGTGATGGGACCTGATGCCATGATCTTCGTTTTCTGAATGTTGAGATTTAAGCCAACTTTGTCACTCTCCTCTTTCACTTTCATCAACAGGCTTTTTAGTTCCTCTTCACTTTCTGCCACAAGGGTGGTGTCATCTGTGTATCTGAGGTTATTGATATTTCTCCTGGCATTTGTGATTCTAGCTTGTGCTTCTTCCACCCCAGCATTTCTCATTATGTACTCTGCACAGATGTTAAATAAGCAGGGTGACAATATACAGCCTTGACGTACTCCTTTTCCTATTTGGAACCAGTCTGTTGTTCCATGTCCAGTTCTACCTGTTGCTTCCTGACTTGCATACAGGTTTCTCAAGAGTCAGGTCAGGTGGTCTGGTATTCCCATCTCTTTCAGAATTTTCCACAGCTTATTGTGATCCACACAGTGAAAGGCTTTGGCATAGTCAATAAAGCAGAAATAGATGTTTTTCCGGAACACTCTTGCCTTTTTGATGATCCAGTGGATGTTGGCAATTAGATCTCTGGTTCTTCTGCCTTTTCTAAAACCAGCTTGTATATATATTAACTGTTTTGTTTTTGTTTTCAGTCATGTAACTGCAGCTTGAGTGTGAGTCATGTGAATGGGTTGAATTTAGCTGTTTGGCTCCCAGCCAAGGAGAAGTTCATCTGAATTTCAAATGTCTCATTCTTCTGGGACAATGGGTTACTTGGGACATGTTCTTACAATAGAAATAAAGAGGAGGTGAGAACAGAATAGCAGTGACTTTTAAGACTTGAACTCAAGCTTGTCCACTGTCACTTCTTACACCTTGTTGATCAGACATTGACGGTCAGGGATGACAAACCGTAATCCACTGGAGAATGGGATGGCAAGCCACTTCAGTATTCTTGCCTTGAGAACCCCATGAACAGTATGAAAAGGCAAAAAGTATGGCACTGAAAGATGAACACCCCAGGTCGGTAGGTGTAATATGCTACTGGAGAAGAGTGGAGAAATAACTCCAGAAAGAATGAAGAGATGGAGCCAAAGCAAAAACAACACCCAGTTGTGGAGGTGACAGGTGATGAAAGTAAAGTCTGATGCTTTAAAGAGTAATACTGCATAGGAACCTGGAATGTTAGGTCCTTGAATCAAGGCAAATTGGATGTGGTCACACAGGAGATGGCAAGAGTGAATATCAACATTTTAGGAATCAGTGAACTAAAATGGATTGGAATGGGTTAATTTAACTCAGATGACCATTATATCTACTACTGTGGTCAAGAATCCCTTAGAAGAAATGAAGTAGCCATCATAGTCAACAAAAGAGTCCCAAATTCAGTACTAGGATGCAATCTCAAAAACAACAGAATGAACTCTGTTCATTTTGAAGGGAAATCATTCAATATCAGAGTAATCCAAGTCTATACCGTGACCAGTAGTGCTGAAGAAGCTGAAGTCAAACAGTTTTAAGAAAACCTACAAGACCTTCTAGAACTAACACCCAAAAAAGATGTGCTCTTCATTATAAGTGACTGGAATGCAAAAGGAGGAAGTCAAGAGCTACCTGAACTAAGAGGCAAATTTGGCCTTGGAGTTCAAAACGAAGCAGGTTAAAGGCTAAAAGAGTTTTGATAAGAGAAGACACTGGTCATAGTAAACACCCTCTTCAACAACACAAGAGACACATGTCTACACATGAACATCACCAGATGGTCAATACTGAAATCATATTAATTATATTCTTTGAGGCAAAGATGGAGAAGCTTTATACAGTCAGAAAAAAACAAGATCAGGAGCTGACTGTGGATAAAATCATGAACACCTTATTGACTAATTTAGACTTAAATTGAAGAAAGTAGGGAAAATCACTCAGCCATCCAGGTATGACTTAAATCAAATCCCTTATGGTAATACAGTGGAAGTGACGAATAGATCCAAGGAATTAGATTTGATAGACAGAGTGCCTGAAGAACAATAGACAGAGGTTTATGACATTGTACAGGAGGCAGTGATCAAGACAATCCCCAAGAAGGAGAAATGCAAAAAGGCAGAATAGATGCCTGATGAGGCCTTACATATAGGTGAGAAAAGAAGAGAAGCTAAAGGCAAAGGAGAAAAGGAATCATAACCAATATGAATGCAGAGTTCCAAAGAACAGCAAGGAAAAATAAGAAAGCCTTCCTCAGTGATCAATGCAAAGAAACAGAAGAAAACAATAAAATGGGAAAGACTAGAGACTCTTCAAGAGATAGAGACACCAAGAGAATATTTCATGCAAAAAGGAGCACAAGAAAGGACGGGTATAGTACGGACCTAACAGCAGCAGAAGATATTAAGAAAAGGTGGCAAGAATACACGGAAGAACTACACAAATAAGATTTTCATGACCCAGGTAACCATGATGGTGTGATCACTCACCTAGAGCCAGACATCTTGGAATGCGAAGTCAAGTGGGCCTTAGGAAGCATCACTATTAACAAAGCTAGTAGAGGTGAAGGAATTCCTGTTGAGCTGTTGCAATCCCTAAAAGAGGATGCTGTGAAAGTGCTGCATTCAATATGCCACCAAATTTGGAAACTTAGCAGTGGCCACAGGACTGGAAAACTTCAGTTTTTATTCCAATCTCAAAAAAAGGCAATGCCAAAGAGTGTTCAAACTACTGCACAATTGCACTCATCTCACACGCTAGTAAAGTAATGCTCAAAATTCTCCAAGTCAGGCTTCAACAGTAACTGAACCGTGAACTTCCAGATGCTCAAGCTATATTTAGAAAAGGCAGAGGAGCCAGAGATCAAATTGCCAATATCTGCTGGATCATTGAAAAAGCAGGAGAGTTCTAGGAAAACATCTATTTCTGCTTTACTGACTGAGCCAAAGCCTTTGACTGTGTGNAAATTGCCAACATCTGCTGGATCATTGAAAAAGCAGGAGAGTTCTAGGAAAACATCTATTTCTGCTTTACTGACTGAGCCAAAGCCTTTGACTGTGTGGGTCACAGAAAACTGTGGAAAATTCTTAAAGAGATGGGAATACTAGACTACCTGCCTCCTGAATAATCTGTACGCAGTTCAAGAAGCAACAGTTAGAACTGGGCATGAAACAACAGACTGGTTTCAAATTGGGAAAGGAGTACACCAAAGCTGTACATTGTCACCTGCTTATTTAACTTATATACAGAGTATATCATGCGAAATGCCAGGCTAGATGAAGCACAAGCTGGAATCAAGATTGCTGGGAGAAACATCAACAACCTGAGATATGCAGATGACACCATCCTTATGGCAGAAAGTGAAGAAGAACTAAAGAGACTCTTGATGAAAGAGAAAGAGGAGAGTGAAAAAATTGACTTAAAACTCAACATTCAGAAAACGAAGATCATGGCATCTGGTCCCATCACTTCATAGCAAATATAAGGGGTAGAGTGGAAACAGTGACAGACTTTATTTTCTTGGGCTCCAAAATCACTTCAGATGGTGACTGCAGCCATGAAATAAAAAGATGCTTGCTCCTCGGAAGAAAAGCTATGACCTTGACAGCATATTAAAAAGCAGAGACATTACTTTGCCAAGAAAAGCCCATTTAGTCAAAGCTATGGTTTTTCCAGTAGTCACGTATGGATGTGAGAGTTGGGCTATAAAGAATTCTGAATGCTGAAGAATTGAAGCTTTTGAACTGTGGTGTTGGAGAAGACTGTTGAGTGTTCCTTGGACTGCAATGAGATCCAACCTCTCTATCCTAAAGGAAATCAGTCCTTAATATTAATTAGAAGGACAGATGCTGAAACTCCAGTACTTTGGCTACCTGATATGAAGAACCAACTCCTTGGAAAAGACCCTGATGCTGGAAAAGATTGAAGGCAGGAGGAGAAAAGGTTGACAGAGGATGAGATGGTTGGATAGCATCACTGATTCAATGGACATGAGTTTGAGTAAACTGTGGGAGTTGGTGATGGCAGGGAAGCCTGGTGTGCTGTGGTCTTTGGGGTCACAAAGAGGCACACAACTGAACAACTGAACTGAACTGAAAAATGAACATGTTTGAGTCAATTCTAATGAGATACATGAACCTAGAGCCTTTTATATAGAGTGAAGTATGTCAGAAAGAGAAAGATAGATATTGTGTAGTAACACATATATATGGACTCTAGAAAGATGGTACTGATGAACTTATTTTCAGGCAGCAATGAAGAAACAGACATAGAAAACAGATTTATAGACATGTAGGTGGGAGGGAGGAGAAGGTGAGATATATGGAGAGAGTAACATGGAAATTACATTACCATATGTGAGATAGATAGTCAATGGAAACTTTCTGTATGACTCAGGGAACTCAAACAGGGGCTCTGTATTAACCTAGAGGGGTGGGATGGAGAGGGAGATGTGACAGAGTTTCAAAAGGGAGGGGACATATGTATACTTATGGCTAATTTATGTTGATATTTGACAGAAAACAACAAAATTCTAAAGCAATTATCCTTCCATTAAACAATTAATATATTAAAATAAGAGAGAAAGACTCAAGTGAGCAATGCAAAGGAAAAGAGAAAATAGTTGAATGGGAAAGACTAGAAAATCTCTTCAAGAATATTAGAGCTATTAAGGGAACATTTAATGCAAGAATGTGCACAATAAAGGACAGAAAGAGTAAGTAACTAACAGAAGCAGAAGAGATGAAGAAGAAGTGGCAAGAATACACAGAAGTACATATTTTAAAAAAAAATGTCTTAATGACCCAGATGACCATGATGGTGATGTTACTTACTGAGAACCAGGCACCCTGGAGTGTGAGGTCAAGTGCACCTTCGGAAACATTAGTATGGACAAACCTAGTGGAGGTGATGGAATTCCGACTGAGCTGTTTTAAATCCTAAAAGATGATGCTATTGAACTGCTGTACTCAGTATGTCAGCAAATTTGGAAAACTTAGCAGTGGCCACAGGACTGAAAAAGATCAATTTTCATTCCAATCTTAAAGAGGGGCAATGACAAAGAATGTTCAACTGACATAAAGTAGATTCATTTCATATGCTAGTAATGTAATGCTCAAAATCGTTCACACTTGGTTGCAGAAGTACAGGAACAGAGAATTTCCAGATGTACAAGCTGGATTTAGAAAAGGCAGAGGAACCAGAGATCAATGGCTGACATTCATTGGATTATAGAGAGAGCAAGGGAATTTCAGAAAAACATCTACTTCTACTACATTGACTATACTAAAACTTTGACTCTGTGGATCACAACAAACTGTGGAAAATACTTAAAGAGATGGAAGTACCAGACCATCGTATCTGTCCCCTGAGAAGTCTGTGTGTAGGTCAAGAAGCAACAGTTAGAACTGGACATGGAAAAATAGAGTAGTTCAAATTTGGGAAAGGAGCACAACACAGCTGCATATTATCACGCTGCTTATTTAACTTCTATGCAGAGTACATCATGTGAAGTGCCAGGCTGGATGAATCACAAGCTGGAATCAATAAAAATATCAATAATCTCAGATATGCCGATGATACCACTGCAATGGCAGAAAGTGAAGAGGGACTAAAGAACCTCCTGATGAGGGTAAAACAGAAGAGAGAAAAAGTTGGCTTGAAAACATTCAAAAACTAAGATCATGGAATCCAGTCACATCACTTCACAGCAAATTGAAAAGGAAAAATTGGAAACAGTGACAGATTTTCATTTCTTGAGCTTCAAAATTAATACAGACAGAAACTGCAGCCATGAAATTAAAAGACACTTGCACCTAAGAAGGAAAGCTTTGACAAATCTAAACAGCATATTTAAAAGCAGAGATATCACTTTGTTAGCCACAGTTCATACAGCCAGAGCTATGATTTTTCCAGTAGTCATGTAAGAATGTGAAAGTTGGACCATAAAGAAGGCTGAGAACTGAAAAGGTGATGCTTTTGAATTGTGGTGTTAGAGAAGACTCTTGAAACTCCCTTGGACTGCAAGGAGATCAAACCAGTTAATCCTAAAGGAAATTAAACTTAAATATTCAACAGAAAGACTGATGCTGAAGTTGAAGGTCAATACTTTAGCCACCTGATTGTAAGAGCCAATTTATTGAAGAAAAAAAAAAAAAAACAATGCTGGGAAAGATAAAAGACAAAAGGAGAAGAGGGCAGCAGAGGATGAGATGCTTAGACTCAAAGGATATGGATTTTTAACAAACTCTGCAAGATAGTGGAGGGAAGAGGAGCCCAGCATGCTGCGGTCCATGAGGTGGCAAACGTGAACACAATTTATTGACTGAACAATAAAAAAATTTTAGGATATTAATTTTCAGTTCAGTTCAGTTCAGTCACTCAGTCATGTCTGACTCTTTGCTACCCCATGACTACAGCATGCCAGGCTTCCCTGTCCATCACCAACTCCTGGAGTTTACTCAAACTCATGTCCATCAAGTCAGTGATGCCATCCAACCATATCATCTTCTGTCATCCACTTCTCCTCCCACCTTCAATCTTCCCAACATCAGGGTCTATTCCAATGAGTCAGTTCTTCAGCATCAGTCCTTCTAATGAATAGTCAGGACTGATTTCCTTTAGGATTCACTGGTGTGATCTCCTTACAGTCTAAGGAACTCTCAAAAGTCTTCTCCAACACCACAGTTCAAAAGCATCAATTCTTCTGCACTCAGCTTTCTATATAGTCCAACTCTCTCATCCATACATGACTACTGGAAAAACCATAGGTTTGACTAGACAGACCTTTGTTGGCAAAGTAATGTCTCTGCTTTTTAATATGCTGTCTAGTTTGATCATAGCTTTTCTCCCAAGGAGCAAGTGTCTTTTAATTTTATGGCTGCAGTCACCATCTGCAGTGATTTTGGAGTGCTAGAAAATAAAGTCTGTCACTGTTTCCATTGTATCCAATATATTTGCCATGAAGTGATGGGACCAGATGCCATTATCTTAGTTTTCTGAATGTTGAGTTTTAAGCCAACTTTTTCACTCTCCTCTTTCACTTTCATCAAGAGTCTCTTTAGTTCTTCACTTTCTGCCATAAGGAATGTGTCATCTGCATATCTGAAGTTATTGATATTTCTTCCAGCAATCTTGATTACAGCTTGTTTTTCATCCAGCCTAGCAGTTCCAAATGTACTTTGCATATAAGTTAAATAAGCAGGTTGACAATATACTGTCTTGATACTCCTTTCCCTATTTGAAACCAGTCTATTTTTCCATGTCCAATTCTAACTGTTGCTTCTTGACCTGCTTGCAGATTTCTCAGGAGGCAGGTCAGGTGATCTGGAATTCCCACCTCTTTAAGAATTTTCCACAGTTTGTTGTGATCCACACAGTCAAAGGCTTTGACATAGTCAATAAAGCAGAAGTAAATTTTTTTTCTGGAACTCCCTTGCTTTTTTGATGATACAGCAAATGTTGGAAATTTGATCTCTGGTTCCTCTGCTTTTTCTAAACCTGGCTTGAACAACTGGAAGTTCACAGTTCAGATCTGCTGAAGCCTGAGTTGAAGAATCTCAAGCATTACTTTGCTAGAGTGTGAGATGAGTGCAATTGTGCAGTAGTTTGAACATTCTTTGACATTGTCTTTCTTTGGGACTGGAATGCGAACTGACATTTTCCAGTCCTGTGGCCACTGCTGAGTTTTACAAATTTGCTGGCATATTGAATGCAGCACTTTCACAGCATCATCTTTTAGGATTTAAAATAGCTCAACTGGAATTCCATCACCTTCACTAGCTTTGTTTGTAGTGATGCTTCCTAAGGCCCACTTAACTTTGCATTCCAGGATGTCTGGCTCTAGGTGAGTGATCACACCATCATGGTTATCTGGGTCATGAATATCTTTTTTGTATAGTTCTTCTGTGCATTCTTGCCACCTCTTCTTAATATCTTCTGATTCTGTTAGGTCCATGCCATTTCTGTGCTTTGTTGTGGGCATCTTTGCATGAAATATTCCCTTGGTATAGTTAACATTCTGGTTTCTTATGGCCCCCTAATTATCAATAAGAAAAGCCATTGTTAAGAAGCTGTTTCATACAGTGAATGGAGAACAATATTTTTAGTCTGAAATTTATTGAGTCTAATCCCACCCTGAAAATGTCTAAGTAGTGTGACCATGTTTAATTATTACTATTTTTTTATCATTCTAGCCAACTTCATGCTAGTATATACGTCATAGGAACTCATTTGGTTTTCACAAAGCATTGTTTTTGCTATTTAGTCACTAAGTGTTGTCTCACTCTTTTAGTACCCCATAGACAATATCCAGGTAGACACCCCATCTATAAAATTTTTCAGACAAAAATAGTATAGTAGTTTGCCATTTCCTTCTCCAGGGAATCTTCCAACCCAAGAATTGAACCCACATCTCGTGCATCTCCTGCATTAGCAAGTGGATTTTTTACCAATTGTGCCACCTGGGAAGCCCTTATAAAGTATATTTCATATAAAATAATTATCAGGTTATGATATATAGAAGGTGCCAAAATAGTGAGGAAGGAGAGCACTTTTCAGAATCAGAATTCAGAGAACGATGTGGAAGAAAAGAAGATAAGATGGGGGTAAGTGTGTTTTTATACCTAGTAATTCCATGTGTCTGAATGACCTATATTGTTTTCATCTGGGGAGCATACTCAGAATAGTTTTAAGAGCAAATTGTGAAGAATATCAGAGAGCATCAGCTAAGAAGTCTTTATATGATAAGATTTGGGTTTTTATCCATCTTCTTTTGAAATGTGTTTACATTTATATTTAGAAAATGATGTATAGTAACTAAATTTAAAACTCAGGTAAAACTTTAAATAGAATTTGTCTGAAATAACCTCTAAAAATATAGGCTGTTTTCAATACTGGAACAAAACAGTAGGTATCCAGTGTGTGTGTGTGTTTGGAGCAATTCCATTGCATTTATGCCAAATGTATACCTGTATAATTTGTCTAGAAAAAAAAAAAGTTTTGAAATCTATGGCATTATTTTTCTATTTTCCACCAGTTTGAGTATTGTTCTTTTGCTTGTTTAAATATAGACATGTAATCTATTCTAAAGGAGCTCAGTCCTGGATGTTCTTTGGAAGAAATGATGCTAAAGCTGAAACTCCAGTACTTTGGCCACCTCATGCGAAGAGTTGACTCATTGGAAAAGACTCTGATGCTGGGAGGGATTGGGCGCAGGAGGAGAAGGGGACGACAGAGGATGAGATGGCTGGATGGCATCACCGACTCGATGGACATGAGTTTGAGTGAACTTTGGGAGTTGGTGATGGACAGGGAGGCCTGGCGTGCTGCGATTCATGGGGTCGCGAAGAGTAGGACACGACTGAGCGACTGAACGGAACTGAACTGAATGCACTAGAATTGAACAGTTTGATTTTTAACCAGTTAAGGCTCCATTTTTCTTTCTCTTTAGTTTCTATTTTTTGCAAGTTTTTTTTTTCCTGTTTTCATAAACCAAACACAGTTGACTGTTAATTTCTCCCTGCAAGATATTGAAAGATGGCTCCCAAAATGAATGGTATAAGACAAGTTTACTAACTGTCAGGCTTTGAAGTGAAAATTAGTGTGTCATTCTTCGTGAAAAGAGCAGAGCACGGAACGGATTGAGATGTTGTGAGAATCTCTCAAGGAAAAATACATATTTTTAGGTGAGAGGACAAAAGTTAAACCAGTTTTTTTTCACCTACTTCCCCAATTCTGTCAACACTTATGCTCACACACAGACCCGTACACAATTGAGAGGGTTTTCCAGCAGCAAATCCTTTAGTATTCTAAAGATCAACAGCCATGGGAATCCAAGTCAAGTAGGAAGATTTAGAAAGATGGGCTAATATTTTCAAATGGAGTACAATATTGGTTTCATTTTCAGGCTAAAGTTCCAGTGTCGGTAAGACTTTTGTACTGGCTGCTATATGGGGGTCTTAGAATCTTAGAACTGTAGATGAATCAAAAATTATGAAATGCAATACTTTCATTGCTTAAAGTGGCAGAGGATTTGGGGTACATATTGTTGTGATTAAGTAGGTTAATTTGCAGTCCACACTTGGCTATTCTTTTGTGCAAAATTTTGAACAATTTAATCAATCTGAGTGAGCCTAAATTTTACATAGCTGTAAACTGAAAATTATAATCTAAATTCAAAGTTATGAATGAGTTGTAAGGATTTGATTATATAGTAGATTTATAGTGCATGGCACACTGTTGGCATCTGTAAGGAATGAGGTGGACTTATGCTGATATAAGAAAACTAAGACAACCATCTTGGAAGTAGAATCTGTTCTGGGGGATGAGGTGGGATCTTCTTTTCTGAAACAGATTTCATACTGGGAATACATGAAGCCTTTCCTACAGATAACTGGACACCAATAATTTGGGGAAATAAATTTTCATATCCTCAATTTTATACATGTATTCTTCATTCAAAAATAGATCTTCCCAAGAAAGCACCTGAGGTCAGTTCTCCTTTTTGGCCAACTATTCTTCTCCCACAAGAAAATTATATTCTTCATAGCACAAAATTTAAAATCTTCTAGAGATAATTTAAAATGTCTTTATCCTTAAAGGAGGAGAATAGACTTTTCTTGTTATACTTGTTTTGCACATATTTCTGTTAAGGACAAAGTGTGGGAATGGAAATGTGATATTTTGGCTTAAGCTGAGATGTTCTAAATTCTGATATATTGTAGGATAAAGGATGTGATAAGTTTTATTTTATGATTTGATTCTTTCAAACACCAAACTTCTCTAAAATAGTACACTGTTACTAAAGTAGGGTCCTGTGAAAGCAAAGGTGCTTGGGGAAGAAAATATTGAATGGCAGGTTGCCTTATTTCATCCAGACCAAAAATGCATATCAATACTATTTTCTATACATCTAATCTTCTATCTGCCTTGTATTTACCTCTTATCCATTAATATATCTATCTGAATAAAAATTTAGAGTGAAAAGTGAAGTTGAGATAAGTATGAACACTTTAATTTAAATTTAACAATAAAGTTAAACTTTTTTTTGTTTAAAGCAGTATGGTTATAATTGGGCTGATTATTTTGACATCAATTGTTCTATGTAAGCCTTGCATTC
>SJYQ01000631.1:67853-78157 GCA_006410935.1 Redunca redunca
CCAGGCCTCCCTGTCCATCACCAACTTGTCCATCACCAACTCCGGGAATTCACTCAAACTCATGTTCATCGAGTCGGTGATGCCATCCAGCCATCTCATCCTCTGTCGTCCCCTTCTCCTTCTGCCCCCAATCCCTCCCAGCATCAGAGTCTTTTCCAATGAGTCAACTCTTCGCATGAGGTGGCCAAAGTACTGGAGTTTCAGCTTTAGCATCATTCCTTCCAAAGAAATCCCAGGGCTGATCTCCTTTTGAATGGACTGGTTGGATCTCCTTGCAGTCCAAGGGACTCTGAAGAGTCTTCTCCAACACCACAGTTCAAAAGCATCAATTTTTCAGCGCTCAGCCTTCTTCACAGTCCAACTCTCACATCCATACATGACCACTGGAAAAATCATAGCCTCGACTAGACGGACCTTTGTTGGCAAAGTAGTTGTCTTTAGCTTTTTTCAAAACAATTTTGTTAGATAGTATTGTAACACCTATCATATCAGTGTTCATTCAAAAAATAACATTGTTGTGTAGCCATTTTAACTTTGAAGATGGAAGACAAAAGAAAAAGCACTATTGGAATATTATGCTTCATTATTTCATGAAAGGTAAAAATGCAATTTAAATGCAAAAAAAAATTAAAAGATTTGTGCAATGTATAGGAAAGATGCTGTGATTGATCAAAAATGTCAAAAGTGATTTTCAAGTTTTGTGCTGGAGATTTCTCACTAGACAATGCTCCATGGCCAGGTACCAGGTGAAGTTTATAGTGATCAAATCAAGACATTAGTTGGGAGATAACCAGCATACTCAAAATATCCAAATCAAGCATTGAAAATCATTTGCACCAGTTTGGTTATGTTCCTCACTCTGAAGTTTGGATTCCACATAAGTTAAGTGAAAAAAACCTTCTTGACCATACATGAATCTTTTTGCAATGTGGGATACCTGGGTTCAATCCCTGGATTGGGGCAATCCCCTGGAGAAGGGAAAGGCTATTCACTCAAATATTTGGGCCTAGAGAATTCCATGGACTGTATAATCCATGGGGTTGCAAAGAGTCGGACACAACTGAACGACTTTCACTTTCACTTTTGACCATACTTATCATTCAATTCTCTACTTAAATATAACAAAAATGTTCCTTTTTTAAAACAAATTTTGATAGGTGATGAAAAGTGAATCCTGTGCAATAATGTGGAATGGAATAGTTTTGGAGGCAATCAAAATGAATGATCACCAATCATAACAAAGGCCAATCTTCATCCAAAGAAGGTTATGTTATAAGGCCAATCTTCATCCAAAGAAGGTTATGTTATATATATGGTCGGATTGGAAGGGAGTTCTCTATTTTGAGCTCCTTCTGGAAAACCAAAAGATTAATTCCAACAAGTACTGCTCCCAGTTAGATGAATTGAAACCACTTAATGAAAAGCATCTGGAATTAGTCAACAGAAAATGCATAATCTTTCAGAAGGATAATGCAAGACCACATGTTTCTTTGATGACCAGGCAAAAGCTACTACAGTTTAGCTGGGAAGTTTTGACTCATCTGTTTTATTCACCAGACACTGCAACTTTGGATTTTCATTTATTTCAGTCTTTGTAAAATTCTATTAATGGAAAAACTTAAATTTCCTGAAAGATCGTAAAGGGTACCTAGAACAGATCTTTGCTCAACAAACATAAAAATTTGGACAAGATAGATTTATGAAGTTGCCTGAAAAATGACAGAAGGTAGTGAAATAAAACAATGAATAGTTGTTCAACAAAGTTCTTGGGGAAAGTGAAAAATGTGTCTTTTAACTTAAGAAGGAATTTCAGTACCAACCCAAGGCATCCCCTTAATCTTTTAGCTTTTCTGTGAGTAATAAACAATAGGTTATGAATTTTAAAAATCTGATACATCACAATCAGTTATTACTTATACATAGAGAGAAATTTCACAGTCACACCTTGGAAGTCATGATAAACTTCCTTTTATTTCCTTTCCAGTTCTGTTTAATTTATGGAAGCTCTCCAAATATGAGTTGAGACAATAGGATGTAGCCATCTTTCTTAAAGAAAACTCCACAAAGACTAGAACCTTTTTAGATCAAAAGGTCATTTTCCAAACCCGAGGGCAAATCTCATAATAGTTATGACAGTAGAAATATTTGGCAGTTGAAGTAGCAGCAGTGGACTTTATCATTAATGATAATATGCAGAGTGAGAAGAAAAGAAAAATGGTACTCAATGGAATATTAATGTGAAAACATTGAGTAAGAATCATAATTGAAATAAGAATGTAAAATTTTAAACTAATTTTAAGAAGAATTTGAAATGAGTCAGTGCAATTCAGTTCGTTCACTCAGTCATGTCCAACTCTTTGTGACTCCGTGGACTGCAGCACGCCAGGCTTACCTGTCCATCATCAACTCCAGGAGCTTGCTCAAACTTATGTCCATTGAATCAGTGATGCCATCCAATCATCTCATCCTCTGTCGTCCTCTTTTCCTTCTGCCTTCAATGTTTCCCAGCATCAGAATATTTTCCAATGAGTCAGTTCTTCGAATCAGATGGCCAAAGTATTGGAGTTTCAGTTTCAGCATCAGTCCTTCCAATAAATATTCAGGACTGATTTCCTTTGGGATTCACTGGTGTGAACCTTGCAGCCTAAGGGACTCTCAGAGTCTTCTCAAACACCACAGTTCAAAAGCATTAGTTCTTTACTATTCAGCTTTCTTTATAGTCCAACTCTCTGACCATACATGAGTACTGGAAATAAAACGTAACTTTTTTTTTTGTTTTTGTTTTTTGATTGGATGATCCTTTTTTGGCATAGTAATGTCTCTACTTTTTAATATGCTGTCTAGGTTGGTCATAACTGTTTTCCAAGGAGCAAGCATTTTTTAATTTCATGGCTGAAATCACCATCTGCAGTGATTTTGGAGTCCAAAAAAATAAAGTCTGTCACTGTTTCTATTGTCTCCCCATCTATTTGCCATTAAGTGGTGGGCCCGGATGCCATGATCTTAGTTTTCTGAATGTTAAGATTTAAGCCAACTGTTTCACTCTCCTCTTTCACTTTCATCAAGAGGTTCTTTAGTTCTTAGCTTTAGGTTTTAGTTTTTTAGTAAAAAGTGGAGAGAATCCAGGTACATCCTGGAAAAAGAGGAGGAGGGGTGGAGTGAGTGTTGGTGAAGCCAGAGTGGCAAGACTTTGGCTCTCACAGACTCCAGAGAAATTCTTCTGGATGTATGTTCGTTTCTAAGGTTGACTTTTATCTGCTTTTGCTGAAGTGGAGTTCATGTTGTCTTTCCCTTATACCCTTTTTCTGTAGCCTCTGATGAGTTCAGGAAGTGATGCAATAGCTCTAATCTATGTGCTCTTCAGGAAGAACTGGAGAAAATTAGAGAAATGGATCAGTTCAGTTCAATCACTCAGTCGTGTCCAAATTTGCAACCCCATGAACTGTAGCATGCCAGGCTTCCCTGTCTATCACCAACTCCAGGAGCTTCCTCAAATTCATGTCCATCATGTCAGTGATGCCATCCAACCATCTCATCCTCTGTCATCCCCTTCTCCTCCTGCCTTCAATCTTTCCCAGCATCAGGGTCTTTTCTAGTGAGTCAGTTCTTCAAATCAGGTGGCCAAAGAACTGGACTTTCAGATTCAGCATCAGTCAGTCCAATGAATATTCCTTCTGAAATTATTTTTCCAATGTGACTCTGTCAAAAAATTTGAGGGTACTACATTAACAATATCTGTTTCTGCATGAAAACACTTTAGAGGAAGCAAATAAAGGCAAAACTGTAAGACATGAATGGAAAATAACCAGAACGAGGCAATTTTTTTTCTTCTTGCTCCTGATAACAACACAGTTTTCACACCCTCTAATATTAGAACTTAGCTAAGTGTCTAGGATGGGAAGAAAGGAGAGCTAAAGTGCCCTCCAATCCAGAGATTCCAATAGCAATTTTTTTCTTTTTAAAATAACTTGTTCATATTGTCGCCTGCCCAGATATCTGGCATTCTGCAGAGAAAGTAGTAAGGTTGCTTTATTAGAAGTTTACTGATCTTATTAGATAAATGAGTTGAAAATATAAGAATAAAAATAAGAAGTATCCAACATGGAAGTGGTTACCAAAATTGAGATTTGAGCAAATAAACAGAAGAAAATCTTCACTCTAATCTTTCCTCAGAGTGTTTGGAATAAATGGTTTAATATTTCAAAAAAAAGAAAAGTTGCTTTTTCAAAACAACTTCTCACTCATTTTCACTTTTTCCAAAGGTCTCTCACTCAATGCTCATCTGGTGTCAACAATTTTGACCATTAAGAAAAAAAAAAAAAGCTTCAAAGAACACATTGCTTCAATTTGAGACACATTATCTTTTCTTTTAAAAAATCTGAGATTTATAAGGAAGGGGAAAAAATCCTAACTCATACACAAAGGCAAAGGTTTACAATGAAAATACACATTCTGTACACAGGGAACTAATTTAATAAGCAGCCTCTCCCTGCTAGCTTGCGATTAAACTAAATTGCCAGCCTAAACTTTTCCGTGCAGAATTTCAAATGTCAACACATTATATTGCAATTTCTCTTAATTTCTCACAAAGAAAATGCAAAATGAATTCATTATGCTGGAGTAAGTGGAAAAAAAATGATGAGTTTCTCCAGAAGAGTATGCAATGGGGAGAGATTGGGCAGGGCGATTATATTGAGATATTTGAATAGCTGGCCATTAGCAAGAGCATCCCCATTACTCTGCTGATAATTATATATCTCTTCTGCTATGGCTTCCCAGTGGAATAATAGAATGTTCCCAGTGCAGGAGTTAATGAAAAATACCATTCAGGTGGTACATATATGCCAAGAATGGAATGCAGTATATCTTTCTTTCCTGGATTTTGCTCCGCCCTAACCCCCTGAATCAGTCCCAACTCCCTGTACCTTGTCACTCTAATGGAGCACACCTTCGCAATATATGTTAATATGTGTTTGCTTGTTCTACGCTGTGTATGGAAAGAATAAATGTATCTTGAAACTGAAGATGGCAACGGAATATCATTCTTCCAACATAATTATCTCCTGTGTTTAGAAAGCCCGGTGTTTTGCTGAGTACATTTTTGTTAGCTGTTATGTAAATGGCTTTCAAAAACCGACTGTGGTTCAGAGTGAAGGCTTTGGGTGGAATCTTATATGGAAAAAAGTCTTTTTTCTTTGCAAGAAAGAAAAAAGTTTGCATATTCTTCTAATTAATCCATTATTTTGCAGACACTTTTCATTTTAGCAAATCAAGTGAAATTTAACAAAAAGGGAGAAAAAAGGAGATAAAATTATAACACCCACTCATTTTCAATAACATCTTCCCTCCCTTTCTCCAGTTTTTTTCTCCTTTCTTTTTTCCTTTTTTTCCCCCCTCATTTGAATGATTCATAAAATCTTTCAAGTGTTATTACCACCTTATCATACCATGGCATTTTTATTGATGCTTATTTTCATTTTGGGGAAATCTTTCTTGGTACGGTATGTCTTCAAAATTTCATTAATTTTACAGAAAACAATTTGAATCCCCCCTACACACACACACCCTCTTCTGCTCTGCTTTTGTTGCTTTAAATTCTAGATCCTTGCTAGAGAACTCATTTTCAAATGATGTACAAGAAGTAAGATTCTCCAGAAACAACTTATATTTGAATCCTGCAGAGGGCAGTGGAATGTTATACTGGTTTTACCCTTCATCAGGGTTAAAATGAAAACTGCTCACTTTTTTTGTTATGAATTTTGGCACTCACTGGAAGTCAAGACAAAGGAACAGCTAAATTACCCAAAGATATAATTTTCCCCTATTAAATTTATACTTATGTTTAAATCACAGATATACTTTGCTGTATGAATGTTTTCTGGTTAAATATTTACCTGGGAATATATTCAGAATGCATAAAGCTGTAATGTGTAAGGACAAATGGCTTTGACTCAAATCACGTGCAAACAAACACCACGTGTGTTTGTGTTGTCAGCAATAGAACTCATACTCAATATTTAGTTAAAATCTGGGCATAGACAAAGGATTGGTTCCTATATTCAAAGCTTACTGGTGATCTAAGAAGCAATTAGAACCATTTCTAGTATGGAAGATGTAATTTACAAATTCTAGTCACATACACAAAAGTTTTAATTACGACTATTTACTTTTGGCATGTTTTACCATCAATATTGCACATTTCTTGGGATCTTAGTATAATGGTGTGCATTATCCTAGAAAATTTAATAATTAAATTACTTGTACATATTTTAGGAAGTGCTTAGTTCCAAAGAAAATTTAAAGTATTTTGTCCTATTGACCTCTAAACTAGACAAAATTCATTCAGTATAAGAAAAAGAACTTGGCTGGTGTATGTTATCTATGTATGTACATATAATATTGGCTACTGGATTCTGCTTGTTGGTTTTACTCAATACACAGTGAAAAATGTGATGAAATAGCTCAATGTTTTCTCAATATATCTCATATATCTAGTTTTTTTTTTTTTTCAAATCTTAAATCAAAATGATATAATCCATTAGTGACTGGTTGCACTCTATACACCACACTCTAACATATGTTAGAAAACAATCCCTAAATTTTAATAATCTTTATGTAACAACACAGTCCTATTTAACTTTACTCTGGAATGAAATACCTTAGTTCTCGCCTGTTTTTATTCTCCTTTTTCTTTCTCAATGACTTTTCATTACATTTCCAAACTACAGATGACACTTGAACAACACAGGTTTGAATTTCTCAGGTCCAATTATAGGCAGGTTTTCCTTTCAATAGTAAAATCTACTGCTCTATAATATCTAAGGTTGGTTGAATCCATGGATAGGGAACAAAGGCTCAAGGGAACCAAGGGCACAGAACACTCACTGTCTGTAGGTAACACACAGGATTTTATTTAAGTGAAAACACTGAATTTATACTTTATTTCTTGCATCATATAATCTTATGTCCCTCAGTTTTTTCAAACACCCAGTTTTTAAATATATTTCTTATTGAAGTATAGTTGAAATACAGTACTGTGTTAACTACTGGTATACAGCAGTTATACATATATATATATATATATTCTTTTTCAATATGGCTTATAACAGGATATTGAATACATTTATCTGTGATTTACAATATGACCTTGTTAGTTAACCACTCTATATATAATAGCTTACTTCTGCTAAACACAAACTCCCCATCTAGCCCTCTCCCATCCCATCCCCCTTGGCAACCCCCAGTTTATTCTTGATATCTCTGATTCTGTTTCATAGATAAGTTCATTTCCCTACTTATAACTTTGTCTGGACAGAAGGTCTGGGCCCCTAACTTCACTTTGATCAAAGTAAACTGTATTTTCTTTTTTTCTTGGATATGTCAGGACCCTTAAGAATTTCCTCTTGTCCGTCTTCAAATAAGCCTTAGGAAGCATCACTATGAACAAAGCTAGTGGAGGCGATGGAATTCAGGTTGAGTTATTTCAAATCCTAAAAGATGATGCTATGAAAGTACTGTACTCAATATGACAGCAAATCTGGAAAACTCAGCAGTGGCCATAGGACTGGAAAAGGTCAGTTTCTATTCCAATAGCAAAGAAAGGCAATGCCAAAGAATGTTCAAACTAAAACACAATTGTACTCATCTCACACGCTAGCAATGTAATGCTGAAAATTCTCCAAGCCAGGCTTCAACTGTACATGAACCTTGAACTTCCAGATGTTCCAGCTGGGTTGAGAAAAGACAGAGGAACCAGAGATCAAATTGCCAACATCTGCTGGATCATCAAAAAAACAAGAGAGTTCCAGAAAAACATCTACTTCTGCTTTACTGACTACACCAAAGGCTTTGACTGTGTGAATCACAACAGACTGTGGAAAATTCTTA
This sequence comes from Redunca redunca, assembly GCA_006410935.1. Classification (NCBI taxonomy): domain Eukaryota; kingdom Metazoa; phylum Chordata; class Mammalia; order Artiodactyla; family Bovidae; genus Redunca; species Redunca redunca. Next base: position 75,741 of record SJYQ01000631.1, read on the forward strand.
AAGAGATGGGAATATCACACCACCTAACCAGCCTCCTGAGAAATCTGTATGTAGTTAGAACAGTTAGAACTGGACATGGAACAACAGTCTGGTTCCAAATAGGAAAAGCAATACATCAAGGCCATATATTGTCAACCTGCTTATTTAATTTATATGAGGAGTACATCATGGGAAATGCCAGGCTGGATAAAGCACAAGCTGGAATCAAGACTTCTGGGGGAAAGCTAATAATAACAGAAATGTAGATGACGCCACCCTTATGGAAGAAAGCAAAGAAGAACTCAAGAGCCTCTTGATGAACGTAAAAGAGGAGAGAGAAAAAGTTGATTTAAAACTCAACATTCAGAAAACGAAGTTCATGGTATCTGGTCCCATCACTTTATGGCAAACAGATGGGGAAACAAGGGAAATAGTGACAGACTTTATTTTTGGGGTTCCAAAATTACTGCAGATGGTGACTGAAGCTATGAAATTAAAAGACGTTTGCTCTTTGGAAGATAAGTTATGACCAACCTAGACAGCATATGAAAAAGCAGAGACATTACTTTGCCAATAAATGTCCATATAATCAAAGCTGTGGTTTCTCCAGGAGTCATATATGGATGTGAGACTGGACTATAAAGAAAGCTGAGGGCCAAAGAACTGGTGCTTTTGAACTGTGTTGTTGGACAAGACTCTTGAAAATCCCTTGGACTGCAATGAGAGCCAACCTCTCAATCCTAAAGGAAATAAGTCCTGAATATTCTTTGGAAGGACAGATAATGAAATTGAAACTCTAATACTTTGGCCACCTGATGCAAAGAACCAATTCATTGGGAAAGACCCTGATGCTGGGAAATACTGAAGGTGGGAGGAGAAGGGGACGACAGAGGATGAGATGGTTGGATGGCATCACCGACACTATGGACATGAGTTTGAGTGAACTCCAGGAGTTGGTGATGGACAGGGAATCCTGGCATGCTGCAGCCCATGGGGTTGCAAAGAATCAGACAGGACTGAGTGACTGAACTGTACTGACTTGAATTGTCCAAAATTTCCTCATATTGTCTTCAGTAACAAAAACAAGAATGACTTCATTTCCAACTCTAATCTCCTAAGCCTCTGATGGCTTTTTCAGAATTTGAATTTACAAAATTCAGCTAGTCCTGTTGCTGTGTGACTTTCTCATAGCCTGAGGTGCAGTCATTCAGTTTAGTTCAGTTCAGTCACTCAGTCATATCTGACTCTGTGACCCCATGGACTGTAACACGTCAGGCCTCCCTGTCCATTACCAACTCCTGGAGTTTACTCAAACTCATGGCCATTGAGTCGGTGATGCCATCGAGCCATCTCATCCTCTGTCGACCCCTTCTCCTCCTGCCTTCAGTCTTTCACAGCATCAGGGTCTTCAAATGAGTCAGGTCTTCACATCAAGTGGTCTAAGTATTAGAAGTTCAGCTTAAGCATCCATCCTTCCAATGAATAATTAGGACTGATTTCCTTTAGGATGGGCTGGTTGGATGTCCTTGCAGTTCAAGGGACTCTCAAGAGTCTTCAACAACACAGTTCAAATCATCAATTCTTTGGCCCTCAACTTTCTTTATAGTCTAAATCTCTCATCCATACATGACTACTGGAAAAACCATAGCTTTGACTAGATGTCCCTTTGTTGGCAAAGTAATGTCTCTGATTTTTAATATGCTGTCTAGGTTGGTCATAACTTTTCTTCCAAGGAGCAAGTGTCTTTTAATTTCATGGCTGCAGTAACCATCTGCAGTGATTTGGAGCCCAGAAAAAATAAATCTGCCACTGTTTACATTGCTTCCTCATCTATTTGCCATGAAGTGATGGGACCAGATGCCATGTTGAGTTTTAAGCCAACTTTTCCACTCTTCTCTTTCAGTTTCAGCAAGAGGCTCTTGAGTTCTTCTTTGCTTTCTGCCATAAGGGTGGTGTCAACTGCATATCTGAGGTTATTGATAAACTGTTAGTTTGTAAATAAGCTCACTAATTATAATAAAGAACTTCCCAGATGATAATATGGTAAAGTACCTGTCTAACAGTGCAGGAAATATGATCTGTGGGTTCCATCCCTAGGGTGGGAAGATTCCTTGGAGGAGACCAGGGCAACCCTCCCCAGTATTCTTGCCTTGTGAATCCCATGGACAGAAGAGCCTAACTGGGTACAGTCCATAGAACTGCAGAGTTGGACACAACTGAAGCAACTTAGCACAGTACCCAGCACAATTGTCATAAAAACAGAATTATAAAATTCTAGCTTTTTAAAATATTATTTTTATTAAGTATAGAGTGCCAAAAACTATAAATATCCTTTCACATGATATTGGGGAAAGAGTTATCCGTATTTGAAACTTTGAAAGAAACAAAGATCTGTCAAATTTCACTAGAAAAATACTGTTACAAGTTTAAATTGTATC
>SJYQ01000631.1:78960-89133 GCA_006410935.1 Redunca redunca
AGAAAGAAGGTAATGCAGATATTATAGAAATTAAAATAGTAATAATGAAATTTACAGTTAAGCTTATGCCACTATATTCTATATTTTGAAAGAATTGGACTAATTTATTGAAGGAAAATTTATTGAAAGAAAATTACCAACAGACTCAAGGAGTAACAGAAAATTTAAATAGTCCTTTAAGTATTAAATAAATTGACTTTATAATAATAAAAAATATTTTTCACAAGAAAAATTACATCCTCAATGGCTTGTCTGCCAAAATTTAATATATATCTAAGGAAAAATACAAAATAAACTTTATACCAAGTCTTTCAGAAAAAAAAACAAAAGACAACGAAAAAAAAATTTTCATATTCACATTTTGAGGCCAGCACAACTTTGAAATCCATAATCAAACAAGAAATGTACAGACCAAAGAGAATAAATAAGTATGTTATTTTAAGTATTAGAAGATGGAATGAAGTAACATAAAGAGAATAATCACAATCACAATCATGTGAAATTTCTCACAGGAGTACAAGTTTACTTTAATACTGAAAAATCAAGCAATGTAGTTCAAGACATTAACAAAATAAAGGAGCAAATTTGTATGATTATTTGAATGTGTGAACAAAAATTATTTGATAAAATTTAACACAGATTTGTTATGAAAATTCTCAGCAAGCTAAGACTATAAACAAATTCAACTATCTGATGAAGAGCATTTGCAAATAATTTACACCTAGCACCTTACTGCCAATTCAGGAGATGCAAGAGAGACGCATTTGATCCCTGGAGTGTGAGGATCCCCTGAAAGAGGAAATGGCAACTCACACCAGTATTCTTGCCTGGAAAATTCCATGGACAGAGGAGCCTGGTGGGAGTCACAAAGACTCAGACACTACTTAGCCACTGAATATGCATGCACCCAACATTCTACTTAATGGTGAATAATTGTACAAATTGTCCCCAGTAGCTGGAAAAAGGGAAAGAAAGAGAAAGATGTTCCTTTCATACCTTTATTTGGCATTATAGTAGAGGTCCTACTCAATAAAATAAGAGGGTAAGGTGGAAGGAGAGTTTAAAAATTACGAGTAAAATATCTTTAAACAGAAATGATTATGGCTTTGATTAAAAATTATATGGATTCTACAAATCTAGCAATATTTCAGGAATAAAGGTAAATATAGAAAAATCAATTGTATTTCTATATGTTAGCAAAAATTAAAAACCAGATAAATAAAAATTTTAAAATCTGTAAGTACTAGAAAAACTTAGGACTTAAAAACCAAACTCTGTCTACAATCTATATGAAAGAAAAAGGTTAGTCACTCTGTCATGTTCTACTCTTTCCAGCCACATGGACTGTAGCCTGTTAGGTTCCACTGTCCATGGAATTTACCAGGCAAGATTGCTGCAGTGGTTGCATTTCCTTCTCCAGGGGATCTTCCTGACCCAGGGATCAAATTCTGGTCTCCTGCATTGATTTCAGGCAGATCCTTTACCAGGTGAATCACCAGGGAAGCCCTACATACACATAAGTCCTACAACTTATATAATAAAATTATAAATCTATCTATATATATATATGTTTATATCTCTCCCTGTCTCTATATATTTACTTTCATATATATATGTATAAATTTATGCTACTGTGATGGATTCATACAACTTACATAATAAAACTATAAATCCATGATTATAACACAATGCCTAAACAAAAGGAGAGATATACATTATCACTGTTTAAGAGACTCAATATTTTTGTAACAATGATTATAACCAAATTCATTAACAGCTTTAATGAACTTCTAATTAGAATACAAGCACACTTTTTAAAAGAAAGTTTCAGAAAAACACTTAATTATGCTTCACTGACTACACTAAAGCCTTTGACTGCATGGTCACAACAAACTATGGCAAATTCTTAAAGTGGTGGGAATACTAGATCACCTTACCTACCTCCTGAAAAACCTGTATGCAGGACAAGAAGCAACAGTGAAAACCAGACATGGAACAATGGACCAGTTCTAAACTGGGAAAGGAATATGTCAAGGCTATATACTGTCACTCAGTTTATTTAATATATATATACAGATTATATCATCATGGGAAACACCAGGCTGGATGAATCACAGGCTGGAATCAAGATTGCCAGGAGAAATATTAACAACCTCATATATGCACGTTACCACTTTAATGGCAGAAAGTGAAGGAAAACTAAAGTGTCTTTTGATGAAAGTGAAAGAGGAGAGAGAAAAAACGGGCTTAAAACTCAACATTCAAAAAACCAAGATCATGGAATCCAATTCCATCACTTTCACCAATAGAAGGGGAAATAATGGAAACACTGACAGATTTCACTTGCTCCTTGGAAGAAAAACTATGACAAACCTAGACAGTGCAGTAAAAGGCAGAGATATCACTTATTTGACAAAGATCTATATAGTCAAAGCTATGAAACCAAGCCATGCTATGTGCAGCCACCCAAGACAGACAGGTCATGGTGAAGAGGTCTGACAGAATGTGGTCCACTGGAGAAGGGAATAGCAAATCACTTCAGTATTCTTGCTTTCAGAACCACATGAAAAGTATGAAAAGGCAAAATATAGGATAATGAAAGAGGAACTTCCCAGGTCAGTAGGTGCCCAATATGCTCAACCTTCAGAAAATGAAGATTATGGCATCCAGTCCCATCACTTCATGGGAAATAGATGGGGAAACAGTGGAAACAGTGTCAGACTTTATTTTGGGGGGGCTCCAAAATCACTGCAGATGGTGACTTCAGCCAAGAAATTAAAAGACACTTACTCCTTGGAAGAAAAGTTATGACCAACCTAGATAGCATATTCAAAAGCAGAGACATTACTTTGCCGACTAAGGTCGGTCTAGTCAAGGCTATGGTTTTCCTAGTGGTCATGTATGAATGTGAAAGTTGGACTGTGAAGAAAGCTGAGCGCTGAAGAATTGATGGTTTTGAATTGTGGTGTTGGAGAAGACTCTTGAGAGTCCCTTGGACTGCAAGGAAATCCAAAAAGTCCATTCTAAAGGAGATCAGCCCTGGGATTTCTTTGGAAGGAATGATGCTAAAGCTGAAACTCCAGTACTTTGGCCACCTTATGAGAAGAGTTTACTCATTGGAAAAGACTCTGATGCTGGGAGGGATTGGAGGCAGGAGGAGAAGAGGACGACAGAGGATGAGATGGCTGGATGGCATCACTGACTCGATGGACATGAGTCTGAGTGAACTCTGGAAGTTGGTGATGGACAGGGAGGCCTGGCGTGCTGCAATTCATGGGGTTGCAGAGAGTCAGACACGACTGAGCGACTGAACTGAACTGAACTGAACTAAACATGCTACTGGAGATAAGTGGAGAAATAACTTCAGAAAGAATGAAGGGATGGAACCAAAGCAAACGCAATACCCAGTTGTGGATGTGATTCATGATAGAAGCTAGGTCCAAGGCTGTAACAAGCAATATTGCATAGGAACCTGGAATGTTAGGTCAATGAATCAAGGAAAATTGGAAATGATCAAACAGGAGATGGTAAGAGTGAACATCAACATTCTAGGAATCAGCTAACTAAAATGGACTGGAATGGGTGAATTTAACTCTGATGACCATTATATCTACTACAGTGGGCAGAAATCCCTTAGAAGAAAATGGAGGAGCCGTCATGATCAACAAGAGTCCTAAATGCAGTACTTGGATGCAATCTCAAAAACGACAGAATGATCTCTGTTCGTTTCCAAGGCAAACAGTTCAATATCGCAGTAATCCAAGCCTATGACCCAACCAGTAATGCTAAAGAAGCTGAAGTTGAATGGTTCTATGAAGACCTACAAGACCTTTTAGAACTAACACCCACAAAAGATGTCCTTTTCATTATAGGGGAGTGAGTGAGTGAAGTCACTCAGTTATGTCCGACTCTTTGCGACCCCATGGACAGTAGCCTGCACCAGGTTCCTCTGTCCATGGGATATTCTAGGCAAGAGTACTGGATTGGTTTCCATTTCCTTCTCCATCATTATAGGGGACTGGAATGCAAAAGTAGGGGACTCAAGAAACACCTGGAGTAACAGGCAAATTTGGTCTTGGAGTATGGAATGAAGCAGGGCAAGGCTAATTTTTGCCAAGAGAACACATTGGTCATAGCAAACACCCTCTTCCAACAACACAAGAGAAGACTCTACACATGGACATCACCAGATGGTCAACACTGAAATCAGATTGATTATATTCTTTGCAGCCAAAGATGGAGAAGCTCTATACAGTCAACAAAAACAAGACCAGGAGCTGACTGTGACTCAGATCATGAACTCTTTATTGCCAAATTCAGACTTTAATTGAACCACTGAACCATTCAGGTATGACCTAAATCAAATCCCTTATGATTATACAGTGGAAGTGAGAAATAGATTTAAGGGACTAGATGTGATAGACAGAGTGCCTGATGAACTATGGGCATGGGTTCATGACATTGTACAGGAGACAGGGATCAAGACCATCCCCATGGAAATGAAATGCAAAAAAGCCAAATGGCTGTCTGAGGAGGCTTTACAAGTAGCTGTGAGAAGAAGAGGAGAAAAACGAAAGGAGATAAGGATAGATATCAGCATCTGAATGTAGAGTTCCAAAGAGGAGCAAGGAGAGATAAAGTCTTCCTGAGTGATCAATGCAAGGAAATAGAGGAAAACAACAGAATGGGAAAGACTAGAGATCTCTTCAAGAAATTAGAGATACCAAGGGAACATTTCATGCAAAGATGGGCTCGATAAAGAACAGAAATGGTATGGACCTAACAGAGGCAGAAGATATTAAGAAGAGGTGGCAAGAATACACAGAAGAACTGTACAAATAGAGCTTCATGACACATATAATCACGATGGTGTGATCACTCACCTAGAGCCAGACATTCTGGAATGTGAAGTCAAGTGGGCCTTAGAAAGCATCACTACGAACAAAGCTAGTGGAGGTGATGGAATTCCAGTAGAGCTGTTTCAAATCCTGAAAGATGATGCTGTGAAAGTGCTGCCCTCAATATGCCAGCAAATGTGGACAACTCAGCAGTGACCACAGGACTGGAAAAGGGCAATTATCATTCCAGTTCCAAAGAAAGGCAATGCCAAAGAATGCTCAAACTACTGCACAGTTGCACTCATCTCACATGCTAGTAAAGTAATGCTCAAAATTCTCCAAGCCAGACTTCAGCAATTCATGAACTGTGAACTTCCTGATGTTCAAGCTGGTTTTAGAAAATGCAGAGGAACCAGAGATCAAATTGCCAACATATGCTGGATCATCAAAAAGGCAAAAGAGTTCCAGAAAAACATCTATTTCTGCTTTATTGACTATGCCAAAGCCTTTGACTGTGTGGATCACAACAAACTGTGGACAATTCTTCAAGAGATGGGAATACCAGACCACCTGACCTGCCTCTTGAGAAGTCTGCATGCAGGTCAGGAAGCAACAGTTAGAACTGGACATGGAACACCAGACTGGTTCCAAATAGGAAAAGGAGTACGTCAAGGCTTTATATTGTCACTCTGCTTATTTAACTTCTATGCAGAGTACATCATGAGAAACGCTGGACTGGAAGAAACACATGGCTGGAATCAAGATTGCCAGGATAAATATCAATCACCTCAGATATGCAGATGACACCACCCTTATGGCTGAAAGTGACATTGACATTGAAGTTGCTCAGTCGTATCTGATTCTTTGCAACCCCATGGGTTGTAGCCTACCAGGCTCCTCCATCCATAGAATTTTCCAGGCAGGAGTCCTGGAGTGGGTTGCCATTTCCTTCTCCAGGACATCTTCCCAACCTAGGAATCAAACCTGGGTCTTCCTCATTGTAGGCAGACGTTTTACCATCTGAGCCACCAGGGAAGTCCTGTCGGCTAAAAGTGAAGAGGAACTAAAAAGCCTCTTGATGAGAGTGAAAGAGGAGAGTGAAAAAGTTGGCTTAAAGCTCAACATTCAGAAACATTCAGAAAACTAAGATCATGGCATCTGGTCCCATCACTTCGTGGGAAATAGATGGGGAAACAGTGGAAACAGTAGCTGACTTTATTTTTCTGGGCTCCAAAATCACTGCAGATGGCGATTGCAGCCATGAAATTAAAAGACGCTTACTCCTTGGAAGGAAAGATATGACCAACCTAGATATCATATTCAAAAGCAGAGACCTTGCTTTGCCAACAAAGGTCCTTCTAGTCAAGGCAATGATTTTTCCAGTAGTCGTGTATGGATGTGAGAGTTGGACTAAAAAGAAAGCTGAGCACCTAAGAATTGATGCTTTTGAACTGTGGTATTGGAGAAGACTCGTATAGTCCCTTGGACTGCAAGGAGTTCCAACCAGTCCATCCTAAAGGAGATCAGTCCTGGGTGTTCATTGGAAGGACTGATTTTGAAGCCTAAACTCCAATACTTCGGCCACCTCATGTGAAAAGTTGACTCATTGTAAAAGACCCTGATGCTGGGAGGGATTGGAGACAGGAGAAGAGGGGGATGACAGAGGATGAGATGGCTGGATGGAATCACCAACTTAATGGATACGTGTTTGGGTAAACTCCAGGAGTTGTTGATGGACAGGGAGGCTGGCATGGTGTGGCTCATGGGGTCGCAAAGAGTCGGACATGACTTAGCAACTGAACTGAACTGATCGTCCAGTAGTCATCTATGGATCTTAGACCTGGACCAGAAAGAAGGCTGTGTTGTACTTAGTCACTCAGTCATGTCCAACTCATTGTGATCCCAAGAACTGTAGCCTGCCAGTTTCCTCTGTCCATGGGGATTCACCAGGCAAGAATTCTGGAGTGGGTTCCCATGCTCTCCTCCAGGGGATCTTCCCAATGGAAGGATTGAGCCCAAGTCTTCAGCCTTTCAGGTGGATTCTTTACCATCTGAGCCGCCAAAGCAGCTCAAAGAAGGCTGAGCAACAAAGAATTCATGTTTTTGAACTGTGGTTCTGTAGAAGACTCTTGAGACTCCCTTCAACAAGGAGACCAAACCAATCAATCCTAAAGAAAATCAACCCTGAATATTCATTGAAAGGACTGAAGCTGAAGCTCCAATACCTTAGCTGCCTCATGCAAAGGCTTGATTCATTAGAAAAGACCCTGGTGCTGGGAAAGATTGAAGACAAAAGTAGAAGGGGGCAGAAGAAAATGAGATGGTTAGATAGCATCACTGACTCAATGGATGTGAGTCTGAGTAAATTTCAGGATATAGTGGAGGACAGATGAGCCTGGTGTGCTGCAGTCCATGAGTTTACCAAAAGTTGGACAGGACTCAGTGACTTGACAACAATAACAAAACTTTTAATAGAAATTGACAACCGAACCTAAAATATATAAAACAGTGGAGAAATGAAGAATGAATGCAATTATTTTTCTTTTTTAAAAGAACAAGCATAAAGACATTACATTATCTTACTTAAGGAATTATGGAAGGCAACAGTAACCAGAACAGTGTGGTATTATCTTCCAAAGTAAATCAATGGAATAAAATTAAGAACACAAAAATTGATTCAGTCTTAGGCATTGTTTTATTTTATTTGATAAGGCTGTCAATGAAATCCAATGGATAGGAGAAAAAGCTGTTCCATAGTAAGAGCAGTTACAGTGGGTGGGGGGGGGGTGGGGGGAGTGTAGTCAATAAGTAGATGAAAGGATTCTCCATGATATTAATCAGAAAAGAAATAAAAATTAAATAGCAGTTAGCTATTTCTATAAGTAAGTGTTAGTCATTCAGTCATGTCTGACTCTGGGACCCCATGGACTATAGTCCACCAGGCTCCTCTGTCCATGGGATTTCCCAGGCAAGAACACTGGAGTGTGTTGCCATTCCCCTCTCCAGGGGATCTTCCAGACCCAGGGATTGAATCTGTGTCTCCTGCTTTGCAGGTAGATTCTTTACCATATGCACCACAAAGGAAGCCCAGATGCTACCTTATATCCAATATAATGGCTAAAACTAAAATGACTCACCACACTAAGAGTTAGTGAACTGGGGAAACAATCGGAGTTTTCATATTTGGCTGAATAGAAAGTAAGATGATCTAACCATTTTGTGAATTGGATAGGCATTGTCTTATGAAGTTAAACTTACACTAAACCTATGACTCAAACATTTCACTTACAATCATTCACCTGACAGAATTAAAAACTATATATAATGGAATAAAATGTGTACAATAATGTTCATAGAAACTTTATTCATAAAACCTTCAAATTGGAAAAACACAAATATTCACTGACCATAGAATGACTAACTAAATTGCAACTTAATCATGTGATGGGATACTGCTTCTTAATATAAACGAACAGTTACTGGTATGTGCAACAACAACAAAATGAACTTAAATTTACTATGTTGAAAGAGAAAAACAATGGTAACTTTACAGAGGAGAAGACTAATAAACATCACCTGTGAGAGGTGTTCAGGCTCAACATCAACAGTAGTAAGTAATTTGGTAGTTTGTACCCTTGATATGCTTTAACAAAAGTGCACCTTACTTCTGTGGTCTTCTTCCCCAAAACTCATAATTTTAATTTAATCATGACAAAAGCATCAGACAAATTCCAATTGAATCACATTTTACAAAACATATCACCACTAATCTTCAAACATATCACAGTCATTAGAAACAAGGAAAGTCTGAGAAAGTGTCTTAACCAAGAAGTCCAAGAAGACACGATGGCTAAATTTAATGTGGCATCCTCTATGGAACATTAAGTACAAAATATGAATGTCTAAATAAAGAATTGGCTTTACTTAGTAACAATGTATCATATTGGTTTCTTAATTTTAAAAATTCACCATAATAATGTGAGATGTTAATACTAGAGGCAAGTAGGTGTGGAATATATGTGATATCTAAAATGTTTTTTTCCTTAAACCTAATACTGCTCTTAAAAAAATGCTAAAATGTTTATAATAAATTGAAAATACAGAAACATGAATATAAATACTGAAAGATTTAATTTATATTAGATTGTAGAACAGAATATACTAATATTTGATGAAAGGAAGAAACAGTAGCTGTTGCCATTTAAGAAGATGTAGAATAACTTTCCAGTAAAGAAAATGTCCTGAGGTGGAAAAGAGAAAGTGTTTTCTTTCTCGAAAAGGGTCAGAATTATATGAATGTGATAAATTTTCAAAACTTATTGAATTTTCACTTCAAATCTGTGCTTTTAATGATATATAAAATGCAATCAGTTTTAAATGTAAAAAAAAAAATAGTTACTGAGAGGCAATAATGAAGAATTCAAAACCTATTTCTGTTCTACCCTTCTTTCTGATTTAGTTGTCATCTCTGTAAAATGAAAATGGGTATTCTCTTCAGTTCTTTTCCTTGCGAGATCTTTGTACAAAAGCCACTTGGTAAGTACAAAGGCTCATTGTAACTGTGCAGAATGACTCACTGCCATTTGAACTTTTGAATAGTGAACTTTATTCCAAAATCTTATCTTCCTTTGTTTCTTGATCTGAATACAAGCAGACATTCTTTCCCTTTCTTGTCCTAATTTAAATTCTCAAAAAGGAATGAACTCTTTCTTTTCGTCATAATAAAAAATTTCTCTTTGCTATCATTTTAAAAAATATTAGACCCCAATTTTTTATTTATTTACCTGTCACTCTGTTTGTTGCTTAAATGTCTTTATAGTTGTTCACGTGAAACAACTATTGTCTTGAACTCAAGGTGCTTACCTTTAAATGAGTGGTATGAATGAATTTTCCTTCAATGTAGTTTTCATTCTTTTTAGTATTTTACTTAATAGATTTTTTTTAATAAAAAGAGAAAAGATAAGGAATCAGAAATGAAGAAGGAATGTGAGGAATACAGATGTGTGTGTTAGTCACTCAGTCGTGTCCGACTCTTTGTGACCCCATCGACTGTAGCCCACCAGCCTGGGATTTTCCAGGCAAGAATACTGGAGTGGGTTGCCATTTTAGGATCTTCCTGACCCAGGGAAAAATGCAGATAAGACATTGAAAAATAAAGTTTACCAAATAAATGATACAATCAAGGTCACTTAAGCAAACTAAAATAGAGCCACTAATAAGATCATAGTATTCATTAACTTAACCATGCCTGCTGTTTTCCTATATCTTTCTTCCCTTGAATTGGATGTTATGTGGTAACAGTAGGCACATGAAAATATAAGATTTTGATAAAGGA
>SJYQ01000631.1:89141-124653 GCA_006410935.1 Redunca redunca
AAGATTTTGATAAAGGAAAATATAAAATTTAAGAGTGGCATCTTTTAGAAGTTCAATGAACTCTCTGATTTAATTTTTCATCATGATCTATATCTACCTTATTTTATAACTGTATACTTTAATGTAAAACAAAGATTTTTGAGACTCAAAGCATTCAAGGCAAGCTGCAAATATATATCACAAGGCTCTGAACAGAACCTTTCTGTATAGGATTTTAGTTTTTAAAATATTCAGATTAAGATATGTCATATATACATAAAGTACTAGTTACTAAGAATTAGTATATAGCAACTATAATTAAAATTATTCTGAAAATAATTGCTNGTCATAGTACAAAGTGTTATTTAATAAAAAAAATTTATGTTAATAGAATGTCCAGCAACTTAAATTTTGCTGTTTTATTTTATTTGATTTTCTACAAAGGACATAACGAGTGTTTAAGATATTCATTTAACAGTGCTAAATAATGTTAACCATAGAACTCTTAACCATGTAGAGATGGCCAAGCAGCGAGGGGGATTGAGTCAAAGGTGTGAAAGAGCTTCAGGAAAAAAGAGCAATTATCAGGGGGAGTAATCATCCTCAGTAAGAAGTCAATGAATATTGATCAAGTGCACAGAAATACAGACTGCCAAGTCACAGCAAACATGGTTAAACATTCCTTCCAAGTGTGAGATAATCATGGAGGAAAAGGATGAGTGCAAGGTCACCCAAGGGAATTCCATTGAACACAAAATGGAGAACTAAAGTATAGTGTGGTATCATAGATGAACTGACAAAACTGATTCAGATCAATAGGCTCCATCTAGCCATCAAAATGAAAATAAGGGAACCACTCTGTCATTATAAATATCAGTTTTGGGGAAGAAAATAAGAAAGCCCAAGTACTAAAGAGACCACACACACACACACACACAAAAGCACTCAGTATGTATTCTTGCTTCTTCTGTGGGAGGGAACAAAATTTGAATAAGTAATCCCTAAGACCAGTCTACTCAATCGCTCAGTCGTGTCCAACTCTTTGGGACCCCATGGACTGCAACATGCCAGGCTTCCCTGTCCATTACCAACTCCTGGAGCTTACTTAGACTCATATCAATTGAGTTGGTGATGTCATCCAACTGTCTCATTCTCTATCGACCCCTTCTGCTCTTGCCTTCAATCTTTCCCAGCATCAGGGTCTTTTCCAATGAGTCAGGTCTTCTCATCAGGTGGCCAAAGTAATGGAACTTCAGCTTTAGCATCAGTCCTTCCAATGAATATTCAGGACTGATTTCCTTTCAGATGGACTGGCTGAATGTCCTTGCAGACCAAGGGACTCTCAAGAGCCTTCTCCAACACCACAGTTCAAAAGCATCAATTCTTTTGCATTCAACTTTCTTTATGGTCCAACTCTCACTTCCGTACATGACTACTAGAAAAACCATAGCCTTGACTAGAAGGACCTTTGTAGGCAAAGAAATACCTCAGCTTTTAAATATGTTATCTAGGTAACACCCACAAGAGTGGTATCATCCGCATATCTGAAGTTATTGATATTTCTCCTGCTATCTTGATTCCAGCTTGTGCTTTATCCAGCTCGGCATTTCTCATGATGTACTCTGTATATAAGTTAAATACTCAGGGTGACAATATACAGCCTTGAGGTACACCTATCCCAATTTGGAACCTGTCTGTTGTTCCATGTCTGGTTCTAACTGTTACTTCTTGACCTGCCTGCAGATATCTCAGGAAGGAGGTAAGGTGGTCTGGTATCCTATCTCTTTAAGAATTTTCCACAGTTTGCTGTGATCCACACACTCAAAGGCTTTGGCATAGTCAATAAAGCAGAAGTAGATATTTTCTTGGAACTCTCTTACTTTTTCCATGATGCAAAGGATGTTGCCAATTTGATCTCTGATTCCTCTGCCTTTCTAAATCCAGCTTGAATATCTTGGAAGTTCTAAGTTCACATATTGGTGAAGCCTGGCTTGGAGAATTTTGAGTATTACTTTGCTAGCGTGTGAGATGAGTGCAATTGTGCAGTAGTTTTGAACATTCTTTGGCATTGCCTTTCTTTGGGATTGGTATGAAAACTGACTTTTCTGGTCCCACAAAGGCAAAATGGTTCTCTGAGGAGGCCTTACGAATAGCTGAGAAAAGAAGAGAAGCTAAAGGTAAAGGAAAACAGTAAAGATATGACCATCTGAATGCAGAGTTCTAAAGAATAGCAAGGAGAGATAAGAAAGCCTTCCCAGTGGTCAATGCAAAGAAATAGAGGAAAACAATAGAATGGGAAACACTATAGATGTCTTCAAGAAAATTAGAGCTGCCAGAGGAACTTTTCATGGAAAGATGGGCACAACTAAGGACAAAAATGGTATGGATCTAACAGAAACAGAAGATATTAAGAGGTGAAAGAACACGCAAAAGAATGATACAAAAAGATCTTCAGTTTAGTTCAGTTCAGTCACTCAGTCATGTCTGACTCTTTGTGACCTCATAGACTGTAACCCTCCAGGTTACTCTGTCCATGGGATTTTCCATGTAAGAACACTGGAGTGTTGTCATTTCCCTTCATTTTCCCAACCCAGAGATTGAACTCCTGTCTCATGTGACTTCTCATTGAAGGTGGAATTTTATAGCTGACCCACTGGGGAAACCCATGGTAGAAAATATTTGTGACTAAATAAGTGTGTATCCTTTCCATGAAAAGCCTTACTTCCCATGTCAGCCCATCTAGGGACTGTAACATATGGATCAAGAAGTAATTAATCTTCTGAAAGACAGAACAGGTAAACTCAACCCACCCTTTGCCCTAGGAATAGCAATCTACCCCAACAATGGACATTAACCTTGCTCAAACACTCCACTGGAAATGATACAGATCTTTGTTGTTTTATTAGCCATTAACAAGTTGTAGTTGTAAGGATGAGTGTGGCCAATGAGGAAATTTCCTTCAGATAACCTCAAGTTACATTTTATAGGGGGAGCTTTAAACAAACCAGGAAATAAACAGAATGTAATCATTATTGTCACATTGATTTAGCTCCAGAAGCTGTGGCATTAACACTCATAAAAGCAGCTAAATCAGCCCACAAATTGCATCATGTGATTTGTCATGCAGGGAATCCACATGCAAAGAGTTGCCTAGGAGAAACTTTAAGTTTAATTTCTTTTAGGTTTCTATTGGGGTATTTAACTTGCTTTGGGAAAATGTCACTCTTACTTATTACTTCAGTCTCTTGCCAAAGAGACTCCAGTTAATGCCCCAGCAGGGATTGCACCATGAGCCCCATTTTTCAAGGGCTTTCTAATACAGTCATAAAAATTGGATCTGGGTGCAAGCTTGTCCCAATTGTGGTGCACTTTCTAGCTTGTTTGTTATAACCAGATGTATTTAAATTTCATTCAGCTGCTTTTGAAGGTGGAAGGAAAATGACATTTTCTGCTTTTGAGATGAATTTTGGCAATTCTGGAAATCTAAAGGGAGTCTGATTTTAAAATTAAACATGCACTTTTAGATTCCATTAGGTCCAAACTTTTGATCTGGGGCCACTGCCTATGGGCATTTCTATTAACAAGCAAACAGAAAATAAAGCCCAGTGGAAATCATGAAGTTAAAAAGAATCTGATAATTCAGTTCCATCCCAGGCCTATGCTAATATTCAGCCAATTGTGGAATGCCTTGACCTCTGTGGAAGATGCATTTGGGTTCTCTGCAGCATCAGATTGGGAGTTTGGGCCCAGATACAATTTTTATTAGAAATTGAGAGGCTGTAATAATGAGGAGGGGGGATTTTGATCACAAAAGAAATGTATAGGAGGAAAATAAAAGCAAATTACTAACAGCCAAGGAATATGAGAGCCTACTATGTGTTCAAAACACTGACTAGAGCTTCTTCTGAGAGTGGGCATAGCTATTGTGGAAGATACAAACAAGGCCAACAATGGATGCAAACATGAAAAAGATGGTTGGAAGTCCAAATATGTCAATGTGTGCTGCAGACAAGTGTTCAAATACAAAAGGGCTCACTTTTACTGTGGAAAAGATGTCATGGGGTGAAAGTTTCCTACCATCATTTTGTTTTTCATCAAGAAAAGCCTGAACTAATCCTGAAGGATTGGAGAAAAGGGGAAGAGAATTGTGGGAGGAAAGACATGGACTGAGGATGAACTAGACAATTAGAAGGATCATATTGGTGAGACCAGATGGACTAGATCATAGAGAGCCTCATGCAAGAAAATAAGACTTGTCACTTGTTCATTTATAATAGGACTTGCCAAGTTAAGAAGATTTTTTTGAAAGGAAGGGCACTTAAAGTGATACTTAGAAGACTGATCTTGCTTTGGTAACC
Source organism: Redunca redunca (assembly GCA_006410935.1). Taxonomy (NCBI): domain Eukaryota; kingdom Metazoa; phylum Chordata; class Mammalia; order Artiodactyla; family Bovidae; genus Redunca; species Redunca redunca. The sequence continues at coordinate 93,479 of SJYQ01000631.1, forward strand.
AGGAAGAATGAAATTAAAGCCTGAAGAAAGAGAAGCAGAAAAGTCTCTGAATTAGCAAAGATCTAAACTTTTATGGTTATCAGAAAAAAAAAGAAGGGAAAAAAATAGCTTGAACTTGTATTGTAGTTTATGTGAGGCATGAGAGGAAAGATAAAGAAATATAAGAGCTGAGATATGAAAACACTGAGGAACGGGAGCTCTAAAGATTTTGATTTGAAGCTGAGTTTCTCCTCTTCTGAATCTTAGGTGATGAATCTGTCATTGAGGCCTCAGCTCCAGCATCGAAGTTAGGAGCAAAAAACAACTGCTCACTCTTGCTTGTATTTTGAAGAAAAGGAAAACTGGATGATTGCTTCCTAAAGAATTAGTCACCAGATGGTCAACACCGAAATCAGATTGATTATATTCTTTGCAGCCAAAGACAGAGAAGCTCTATACAGTCAACAAAAACAAGACCAGGAGCTGACTGTGGCTCAGATCATGAGCTCCTTATTACCAAATTCAGACTCAAATTGAAGAAAGTAGGGAAAACCACTAGACCATTCAGGTATGACCTAAATCAAATCCCTTATGATTATACAGTGGGAGTGAGAAATAGATTTAAGGGCTTAGATCTGATAGAATGCCTGATGAACTATGGAATGAGGTTTGTAACATTGTACATGAGACAGGGATCAAGACCATCCCCATGGAAAATACATGCAAAAAAGCAAAATGGATGTCTGAGAAGGCCTTATAAATAGCTGTGAAAAGAAAAGAAGTGAAAACCAAAGGAGAAAAGGAAAGATATAAGCATCTGAATGCAGAGTTCCAAAGAATAGCAGGAAAAGATAAGAAAGCCTTCTTCAGAGATCAATGCAAAGAAATAGAGGAAAAGAACAGAATGAGAAAGACTAGAGATCTCTTCAAGAAAATTAGAGATACCAAGGGAACATTTCATGAAAGATGGGCTTGATAAAGGACAGAAATGGTATGGACCTAACAGAAGGAGAAGATATTAAGAAGAGGTGGCAAGAATACACAGAAGAACTGTACAAATAGAGCTTCATGACACATATAATCACAATGGTGTGATCACTCACCTAGAGCCAGACATCCTGTAATGTGAAGTCAAGTGGGCCTTAGAAAGCATCACTACGAACAAAGCTAATGGAGGTGATGGAATTCCAGTTGAGCTACTTCAAATCCTGAAAGATGTTGCTGTGAAAGTGCTGCACTCAATATGCCAGCAAATTTGGAAAACTCAGCAGTGGCCACTGGACTGGAAAAGGTCAGTTTTCATTCCAATCCCACAAAAGGCAATGCCAAAGAATGCTCCAACTACCGCACAATTGCACTCATCTCACATGCTAGTAAAGTAATGCTCAAAATTCTCCAAGCCAGGCTTCAGCAATACATGAACTGTGAACTTCCTGATGTTCAAGCTGGTTTTAGAAAAGGCAGAGGAATCAGATATCAAATTGCCAAATATGCTGGATCATGGAAAAAGCAAGAGAGTTCCAGAAAAACATCTATTTCTGCTTTATTGACTATGCCAAAGCCTTTGACTGTGTGGATCACAAGAAACTGTGGACAATTCTGAAAGACATGGGAATACCAGAGCACCTGACCTGCCTCTTGAGAAATCTGCATACAGGTCAGGAAGCAGTAGTTAGAACTGGACATAGAACAACAGACTATTTCCAAATAGGAAAAGGAGTACATCAAGGCTGTATATTGTCAACTCTGCTTATTAACTTCTATGCAGAGTACATCATGAGAAACGCTGGACTGGAAGAAACACATGGCTGGAATCAAGATTGCCAGGATAAATATCAATCACCTCAGATATGCAGATGACACCACCCTTATGGCAGAAAGTGAAGAGGAACTAAAAAGCCTCTTCATGAAAGTGAAAGTGGAAAGTGAAAAAGTTGGCTTAAAGCTCAACATTTGGAAAACGAAGATCATGGCATTTGGTCCGATCACTTCATGGGAAAATGGGGAAACAGTGGAAACAGTGTCAGACTTTATTTTCTGGGACTCCAAAATCACTGCAGATGGTGACTCTAGCCACGAAATTAAAAGACAAGATGCTTACTCCTTGGAAGAAAAGTTATGACCAACCTAGATAGCATATTCAAAAGCCTAGGCATTACTCTGCCGACTAAGGTCCATCTAGTCAAGGCTATGGTTTTTCCTGTGGTCATGTATGGATGTGAGAGTTGGACTGTGAAGAAGGCTGAGTGCCAGAGAATTGCTGGAGAAGACTCTTGAGAGTCCCTTGGACTGCAAGGAGATCCAACCTGTCCATTCTGAAGGAGATCAGCCCTGGAATTTCTTTGGAAGGAATGATACTAAACCTGAAACTCCAGTACTTTTCCACCTCATGCGAGGAGTTGACTCATTGGAAAAGACTGTGATGCTGGGAGGGATTTGGGGGCAGGAGGAGAAGGGGGCAACCCAGGATGAGATGGTTGGATGGCATCACTGACTCGATGGATGTGAGTCTGAGTGAACTCCGGAGTTGGTGATGGACAGGGAGGCCTGGCGTGCTGCGATTCATGGGGTTGCAAAGAGTAGGACACAACTGAGAGACTGAACTGAACTGATGGTGTGGCAGAGTTTGCTACTTAATGTCCATTCTCTTCTTTACTATGCACCTGGGTATCAGGATAAGAAAAAGCAAAAACTTTTAAAACAACATCAATATTAAAAAATCCACTGCCTTAAGTTTCTTTGCTAATAAAAAGGCCAATGAGTTTTTTTCCCTCAGATTTTTTGAGGTATAATTGACACAAAATTGTATATATCAAGGTGTACAATGTAATCAGGCTTCCCAGGTGTTGCCAGTGGTAAAGAACTCATCTACCAATGCAGGAGACATAAGAGACACCAGTTTGATCTCTGGGTCAGGAAGATCCCCTGGAGGAGGTCATGGCATCTCACTCCAGTATTCTTAACTGGAGAATCCCATGGACATAGAAGCCTGGTGGGCTACAGTCCCTAATGTTGCACAGAGATGGATATGACTGAAGTGACTTAGCACTCACACACACACATAATGTGATCATTTGATGAATGCATACAAACTCAAAATAATCGCTATAATCTATTTCATGGGGTATTTAAATGGAAATTGTTGGGTGGGATGTTCTGGAAAACTCTTTAGAAGGAGTTTATTTTCTCAGAAGCAGGTGATATTTTCCTCACACCTGCTTCCATTGCATTGCTGTTTTGAACAAAGATGATAGCTAGAGATCCAGCAGCCATGTTATGATAATAAAGAGAATTGAAAATGTAAATAATGCATAAGGATGGCAAAGCAAAAAGACAAGAACTTTGATAACTCAAAGTTCCATAACAGCTCAGCACTGCCTGCTTCTAGACTTTATGTGATAGTCTCCCTCAGAGAAAGTATTTCCTACTGTTATTTCGAGTTATCATGAATATTTCAGTGCATTTCTAATACACACATGGAGAATGCAAGATTTATTAAATGTTGAAATCTTGAAGATATATACATTTTTTATTATGTTTTCTGTGATTAAGGACTTCTTAGAAATGGGTTAAATATGCTAAAGTAAAAATCATCTAGTCTCTAAACTTAGTAAATGACAGAAACCCAGTAAGAATCAGAAATGTTTGTCGAATGAATCTGTGGTGGTTAAATAAATAAATAAATAAATAAATAATTTACTCTTTCCCAGTGTGGTTAATTCTGTCCTTTCAATACCTGATGTTTGGTGCTGACACTCTTAGCTATCATCACTATCAGATGATAAAGACTCACAGTAACCAGATATTGATTATTTTAGATCTTTACTATCTCAATAAATTGGAATGTTTAATTTATTGGACAGGAACATGTTAGAACTTAAAGATACATAGATAAAAATTAATACCTAGAAAGAAATGACTAATATACCAAATATTTAAAGAGTACTTAAAATTCATAAGAGAAAGGTCTTTTCCAAATAGGGAAAAATGAGAAGACCTAAATGATGAGGTCACAGGAAAAGTGACCTTTATATATATATATATATATGAAATGGTGCTCGGCCCCACATACTATTAAACATCAGCATAATAAAAATAATTACCTTCAACTTTCAATATTCAGAAAAACAAATATCAAAATATTGATTTAGAGTTATGGAAATACATGCTGTTATTTCTCAATAAGAATACAATTTGGTATAACCAATTGACTGAGCAATTTTGCCACATCTACCAATGTTGAGAATAAATTTACCCATTGACCTATTCGTTTCATCCAAAGGACTTTTTTGATACAAATATACTTGCATACGTGCACAGAGATGTATATGCAACACTTGTTATCGATTTTTTTTAAAGGACATGAAGTATCCTTTATTTCCCATGAGTTCTCTCTAGTTATCCATTTTTCCTAATATGAACATTTTATTTACATAATTAATACTAAGAAAACTATAAAAGGTGGTTTTCTTTTATGTTGTAATATGGAAGGATCCAGAAGATAAATTAAGAACAGCATAAACCTGTATGTTTATTTGTTTTTAATGCATAAAATAATCATTTTGGCTTCTGTTCTTCATCTTCCTAATGTCATAAATGGAAATCTACCCTCAATCCAGCTATTTAGTAATTTTTTTTTCAATTAGAAGAGGATATTAGAATGGTTCAATGCAGTTTAGCCCCACTATTGGAGAAAAAAAGAAGAGTGATCTTTTACACTGACATTTTCTATCACTTTCCTATGGGGCCCATTGCAATGTAATGTTTAATACCTGAGCTGGGAATCTAGTTCACAAACAGGTCCTAATAATGTGAGAAAGCAAGCGCTAGTTACTCTGATGAATACTTTATCTGGTTCATGGGGAAATTAAATTCTCCTTGTCCTTGGGCTGATCAGATCAGGTCCATGAGATGCTGTGTATCTTTTTTAGCCAAAACACCAGCAAGGTTATTGGTCATTAAATTATCTACCCCATAGTCCACACTGTTATTTCATTTAAACATGTCCTACAGTAGTGAATCCCACAGACCTATTATCACTATATTTAAGGTTATTGCCTTTCATTTGTTTCAAATTTACCAGCCCTTCTGCATTGCCCCTAGTATCTTATTTTCCTGCTGTACCAAAGTACAATAAAATTTCTTTCCTTTTGTGCTGTCAGCTTGCTTATATTACTTTGCTAGAGTGCTAATGACTCTATATTTCATTACCTTAAGTGTTCTTTTACCTTGTCCCCAAGTTTCCTTATTTCAGTCCAGGATATCTGTCTCATGGTAGATAATTTCAGGTTTCAGTTGTGGACTTACTCCAGGTTACATAGCTCATGACAATGACAGATATCTACAACAATGCGTGACCTTGATAATGACTGAAATTTTAATTTTGCTTGAAGGTGATCTAAAATGTCAAAAGGCAAAATATGATTTGGAAGTTTCACACAACTGTGTAAAATTTTTTTCATTCTTTTTTCTATAGACAGATGTCTAAAAGATAAAGATGCATAGTAGCAGTGAAGGAATAAAAAAAAATAGTCTTTGAAGTGAAGCAGAACTGGTTTTGAATCTCTGTCCTACTCTACCTAATTGCATCACATTGGAAAAGTTATGTAAACTCCATGGGCTCTTCTTTACTGTGTAAAATAGGTATCATGATGAAGACTCATCAAGGCATTCAACTCAACACAAAACAGGTGCTCAATAAATCAATATCTTATTATTTAAATATAGAATCAACATTTCCTTATAAGGATAAAGTTTTATTTGGGGGGCAGAAAGAGTTGAGAAAATCAGACTACATGAGCTATGTAAAGATTTGTGAAATATCATGTATTAATTGGCAAAACATAAATATCATTTGATTATATAGTTTTATCCTAACATTGACTTATGTTTAAAAATAGGTAAATAAGCATGAGTCAAAGAAAAAAAATAAACACATGATATGCTGAATGAAAAATATAGTATAGAAGAAGAAATGCTGGCAATAAATAAAGGTAGAATCACGTTTGACTCAGTGGCTGTGTGCTCAGTCATGTCCAACTCTTTGCAACACTTTGTACTACAGTCTACCAGGCTCTTCTGTCCATGGGATTTTCCAGGCAAGAATATTGGAGTGAGTTGTCATTTCCTCCTCCAGGGGATCTCCCTGACCCAGGAATCGAACATGAGTCTCCTGTGACTCCTGAATTACAGGAAGATTATTTACCTGCTGTGCCATCAGGGAAGCCCACTCAACTATTGACTAATTAGGAAAACTTCTGTTTTTTCATCTGTTAAATTGAAATGTTAAATGATAATTTCCCTTTTTGCATTTCATTCTCTTGGGGATGGTCTTGATCACTGCCTCTTGTACAATGTCACGAACCTCCATCTATAGTTCTTCAGGTACTCTGTCTATCAGATCTAATCCTTTGAATCTATTTGTCACTTCCACAGTATAATCACAAAGGATTTGATTTAGGTCATAAATGAATGGTCTAGTGGTTTTCACTACTTTCTTCAATTTAAGTCTGAATTTTGCAATAAGGAGTTCATGATCTGAACCACAGTCAGCTCCCAGTCTTGATTTGCTGCCTCTATAGAGCTTCTCCATCATTGGCTGCAAAGAATATAATCAATCTGATTTCAGTATTGACCATCTGGTGATGTCCATGTGTAGAGTCTTCTTGTGTGTTTGAAGAGGTTGTTTGCTATGACAAGTACATTTTCTTGGCAGCTAAAGGCAAAGGAGAAAAGGAAAGATATACCCTTTTGAATGCACAGTTCCAAAGAATGGCAAGGAGAGATAAAAAAGCCTTCCTCAATTAACAATAAAAGGAAATAGAGAAAAATAATAGAATAGGAAAGACTAGGAATCTCTTCAAGAAAATTAGAGATACCAAGGGGATATTTCATGCAAAATGGGCACAATAAAGGAGAGAAAACCATGGATCTAACAAAAGCAGAAGACATTAATAAGAGGTGGCAAAAATACACATAAGAACTATGCAAAAAAGATATTCATGACCCAGATAACCACAATGGTGTGAGCACTCACTGAGAGTCAGTGTTCCCAGAATGAGGATCAAGTGGGCCTTAGTAAGCATCACGTTGAAAAAAGCGAGTGGAGGTGATGGAATTCCAGTTGAGCTATTTCAAAAGATAAATGATGATGCTGTGAAAGTGCTGCACTCAATATGCCAGCAAATTTGGAAAACTCAGCAGTGGCCACAGGACTGGAAAAGGTCAGTTTTCATTCCAATCCCAAAGAAAGGCAATGCTAAAGAATGTTCAAACTATTGCACATTCATCACACACACTAGCAAAGTAATGCTAAAAATTCTCCAAGCCAGGCTTCAACAATACCTTAACTGTGAACTTCCAGATGTTCAAGCTGGATTTAGAAAAGGAAGAGGAACCAGAGATCAAAGTGCCAACAGCCCTTGGATAATGGAAAAGGAAAAGAGTTCCAGAAAAACATCTGCTTTATTGACTATGTCAAAGCCTTTGACTGTGGATCACAACAAACTGTGGAAAATTCTTAAAGTAATGGGAATACCAGACTACCTGACCTGCCTCCTGAGAAATTTGTATTCAGGTCAAGAAGCAACAGTTAGAAGTGAACAAGGAACAATAGACTGGTTCCAATTTGGTAAAGTAGTACATCAAAGCTGTATATTTTCACCCTGCGTATTTAAGTTATATGCAGAATTCTGGAATCAAGATAGCTGGGGGAAATATCAATAACCTCAGATATGCAGATGACACCACCCTTATAGCAGAAAACAAAGAACTAAAGGCCTCCTGATGAATTTGAAGGAGGAGAGTGAAAAAGTTGGCTTAAAAGTGAACATTCGGAAAACTAAGATCATGGCATCCAGTGCCATCACTTCATGGCAAATAGATGGGGAAACAATGGAAACAGTGAGATATTTTGTTTTCTTCGGCTCCAAAATCACTGTAGATTGTGACTGCAGCCATGAAATTAAAAGGTGCTTGCTCCTTGGAGGAAAAGCTATGACCAATCTAGACAGCATATTAAAAAGCAGAGACATTACTTTTCCAACAAAGTTCTATCTAGTCAAAGCTATGGTTTTTCTAGGAATCATGTATGGATGTGAGAGTTGGACTATAAAGAAAGAGTAGTGCTGAAGAATCCATGCTTTTGAACTGTGGTGTTGAAGACGCTTGAGAGTCTCTTGGACAGCAAGGAGATCACACCAGTCAATCCTAAAGAAAATCAGTCCTGAATATTCATTGGAAGGACTGATGCTGAAGCTGAAGTTCCAATATTTTGGCCACCTGATGCAGAGAACAGACTCATTGGAAAAGACCCTGATGCTGGGAAGGATTGAAGGTTTCGAATCTTACATTCAGCTCTTTGATCCATTTTGAGGTAATTTTTGCAAATGGTGTAAAGTAGTGTCTTCTATTTTTTTGCATGTAACTGAACAATTTTCTCAGACTATTTGTTATTGTCATTTCACTATATATTCTTTGTTTCTCTGTTGTAAATTAATAGTCCATATATTTGTATATTTATTTCTGGACTCTCAGTTCTGTTATATTGATCCATGTGTCTTTCTGTTCCAGCACTGTACTTTTTAGATTACTATACTCTTGTAGTATAGTTTGAAATCAGGGGACATGACTTTTAGGTTTGTTTTTCCTTCACAAAATTATTTTGGTTATTTGGGATATTTTGCATTTCCATAAAAAATTATAATTGTTTTTGCTAGTTCTATGAAATATACCTTTGAAATTTTGACACGGGTTACATTGACTCTGTAGTTGGCTTTCAACAGTAGGAACATTTTAACAATGCTAATTCTTCTGATCCATGAGCGCAACATATCTTCCCATTTATTTATGTCATATTTTATTTCTTTTACATGTGTCTTATAATTTTCAGTTTATAGGTGTTTCATATCCTTGGGTAAACTAATTCCTATGTATCTAAATTATTTTTGATGCAATTTTAAATGAAATTGTCATAATTTCTTTTTCTAATAGTTTGTTATTAATTTATAGAAACACAACAGACTTGTATATTGGTTTTGCATACTGTTAATGTACTGAACTAATTTATTTACTGAGTTCTAATAGGCTTTTGAGGTGTCTTTGGGGTTTTCTGTATGTAGCATCATGTCATCTGCAAATGGTGACAGTTTTAGTGTGTGTTTGTTTTGATGTGTTTTGTTTTCCTTAGTTGCTGTGGCTAGGACTTCCAATACTATGTTGAATAAAAGTGGGCACCCCTTGTCCTACTCTTGTTTATATTCTTATACAAAAAGCTTTTAGATCTTCACCATTGAGTATAATGTTAGGTGTGGTTTTCCCATATATTTATTAAACTGAGGTATGTTCCCTCTATACTCTTTGTTGAGGGTTTTTAACACAAATAGATTTTATCACATATTGAATTCTATCAAATACATTGTCTGCATCTATTGAGATGATTATATATGTTTTTTCTTTATTTTGTTAAATGCTGTATCATATTGATTGAGTTGCAAATATTGAATCATCCTTGCTTCTGGGATAAATTCTACTTGATCAAAGTGTATGATCCTTTCACTGTACTATTGGATTCAGTTGCTAATAATTTGCTGAAGAATTTTACACCTATGTTCATTAAGAATATTGGCCTATAATTATATTTTATTTAGCTTTTTCTTGTATCTTTGTCTGGTTTTTGTTGTCAGGGTAGTACTGGATTCACAAAATTTGTTTGAATAGTTTCCTTCTTTTTCAACTTTTTGGAAGAGTTTCAGGAAATAATTATTATATCTTTTCTGAATTGTTTTATAGGATAGAATTCACCAGTGCAGCCATTTAGTCTTGGGCTTTTGTTTGTTGGGAGATTTTTGATTTCTGTTTAAATCTTTTTACTAAGAATCAATCTATCCAAATTTTCTATTTTTCTGTAGTTCAATCTTGAAAAGTTGTATAAGAATTTGTCTATGTCTCCTAAGTTGTCCCCTTTGTTGGAATATAATAGTATATAGTGATTTCATGATGATCCCTTGTATTTCTGTGGTATCAGTGGTAACCACTCCTCTTTCATTTCCTATTCTATTTATTTAAGTTCTCTTATTTCTTCTCAGTTAATTTAGATAATTTTATTTCTTCAGTAATCCATTTTTGTTGTTGTTGTTGTTGTTGTTCAGTAGTATGGTGCAGTGATTTTTTTTTTTAATCATTTCTTTCCCTTGTGGTTGATTTCTAATTTTATACCCTTGTAGTCAGAGAAGATGCTTGATATGATTCCAATATCTTACATTTATTGAAACTTACTTTGAGCCCCAACATTTTATTTGTGCTTGAAAGTGTTTCTATGTGAGTTTGAGAAGGACACATATTCTGCTGTTTTTAAATATAGTGTTTATGTATCTATTAAGTTATTCTGGTCTGAGTCATTTATGTTCAAAATTTTCTTACTAATTTTGTCTGAATGACCTGTACACTGATGGAAGGATGCTGTCAGAATCTCATACTGTTATTGCATTGCTTTCAAGTTTTTCCTTAAGTGCATTAATATTTTACATATTTTGGTGCCCTTCTGTTGGGTGCTTAAGCATTTGTAAATGTTATAGCTTCTTTCTGGACTATTATTATGCAACATTTTTCTTTGTTTTCAATACCAGTCTTTGTTATAAGGTATATTTTGTGTGATTTGAGTAGAAGTACTTCAGATCTCTTTTCATTTCCATTTGTGTGAAAGAATTTTTTCCAATCCCTTTACTATTTGTTTCTGTAGGCACATATATATTAGTTTTTCTTCTTCTTCTCCTTTTTTTAAATCTATTGAGCAACTTTACATCTTTTGATTGGTGAATTGTGTCCATTTATAATTAACATAGGGCTTCCCTGGTGGCTGAGTCATTAAAGGGTCATCCTGCAAAGCAGGAGGCCCACGTTTAATCTCTGAATTGGGAGGATGCCCTGCGGAAGGAAATGGCATCCTACTCCAGTGTTCTTGCCTGGGAAATCCCATGGACAGAGGAGCCTGGTGGGGTTGCAAGAGTCAGACATGACTTATCAACTAAACCACCACCACCACCATAGTTAACATAATTTTTTAGTTATCTGCTATTTATTGTTTTTCTGTTTTTGTAGTTTATGTCTATTCTTTTTTTCTTTCTCTTTTCCTTTGGGTTTGATAGTTTTCTTTAGTGTTATGTTCAGATTCCTTTCTTATGTTCTTTTCGGTATATATTGTGAGTAATTATTTTTTTCTTGTGGCTACTATAAAATTTATATATACCCTATGTAAATAGCAGTCTGTTTTAAATTGGTAGCAACTTAAATTTGATCACATTCTAAAGCTTTATATATTTGTTTCCTCTTCCATGTTTTATACTTTCTATGACATATTTTTTATCATTTTTAATGTATTCCTTAACTAATTATTGCATTTTAGTTNTGTAAGACCAGTTTGTTCCTGATGAACTGCTTTTGCTTATCTGAGAAATGCTTAATCTCTCCTCCAATTATGAATGATAGAATTTCAGGGTAGAGAATTTATAATTGGAAGTCATGCCACTCTCTCTGGCCTTTAAAGTTTCTGCTGTAAAACTTGCTTGTATGTAACAAGTCATTTCTTTTCTTGCTTCTCTTACAATTTTATTTTTATTCTTAAATTTTACTATTTTAATTATAACATTTCTTGTTGAATGTCCCTTTGGTTTCATCTTATTTGAAACTGTCTGGGCTCCCTGAACCTGGGCTTTCTTACCTTAGGTTCCAGAAGTTTTCAGCCACTATTCCTTCAAATAATTTTTCTGGCCCTTTCTCTATCTCTCTTCTTTTTCTGCAATCCCAGTAATACAAATGTTATTCCATTTGCTGTTTCCTCAAATGTCCAAGGAAAGGTATCTTTATTTTGTAAGTTCTTTTTTCATTTTGCTGCTCTGCCTGGGTTAGCCTTATTGCTTTATCTTCCAACTTACTAATTTATTTTTCTAACTCATCCACTCTACTATTTAAACCTTCTAATGTATTTTTCAGTGCAGTTGTAGTTTTATTTGGCACTTCTTTGTTGAATTAATTTTAATTCTTTATTATGTAGATTGCTCATCTCCACTTCATTTTGTTCTTTTTCTGAAATTTTGTCTTATTCTTTAAGTTGCAACATATTCCTCTATACTTTCATTTTACCCAAATCTCTGTACTTATTTCTACATATTGTACATATTAGGTAAATCAGCTACCTTTCCCAGTCATGTAGAAGTGGCCTTATATAGATTGGGAAAGTAGCTGATTTACCTAATATGTACAATCCAACCTAACAACTAGAGCCAGGCACTCAAGAGCTGTTACCTGTGTGGGCTCCATACCTATGTGGGCTCCATGTGCCTTCCCTTTATGGTGGAGCTGCAGCTGTTATTGTGGCATAGTGGAGGATGGGACTGGCCTATATGATGAATACTGCAGTGCACTGGTGGATCAGGCTTGTCTCTAGTGCAGCCATATCATCAGCCACATCTGCTGTGGGACAGATTGCCCAGCCAACCAGAAGACTCTGTCAAGGTGCATGGGCAAACAGGACTCTCACTAGAGCTGGCCCACTGGCCCTAACAGGTTAGAGGGAGGATTATAAAATGGCTCCCACCAGGGTCTCAGGTGCTAGGGAGCATCCCAACTGATTCTTGACTTTCTGGAAGAAGCTTCAAGATTAGTAAATCAGTCCCTTTCACTATATTTTGTGAGTTTTTCAACATGGTATATTTGTGCTGGTTTTCAGGTTGTGTGATATCGTGTGTGAATCCTTTAAGAGCATGTTTTTCATCCTCTGCAGTTCTATAGCTTTCCTGAATGTATTCTTCACTGGATTTCAAAGACAGTTGTTTGGAGGGTTCATCTCTCTCATGCAGGATCTACAGTTTTGGATGTGTAAGGGCTCAGTTGGTAAAGAATCTGTTTGCAATGTGGAAGACATGGTTTCAATCTCTGGGTTGGGAATATCCCCTGGAGAAGAGAAAAGCTACCCACTCCAGTATTCTGGCCTGGAGAATTCCATGGACTGTATAGTCCATGGGGTCTCAAAGATTTGGAAACGACTGAGTGACTTTCACTTTCACTTCACTTTCAACATGGAGCTCAAATCCCCTCCTCCTGAGAGAAGGTCTGTCTGTACCTTTGTGATCCTTCTTGATTGTGAGACAACACTATGATTCATTTCTGGGTTGGAAAGATCTGCTGGAGAAGGGATAAGCTACCCACTCCAGTATTCTTGGGCTTCCCTTGTTGCTCAGCTGGTAAAAAATCTGCTTGCAATTTGAGAGACCTGGGTTTGATCCCCGGGTTTGGAAGATCCCCTGGAGAAGGGAATGGGCTACCTACTCCAATATTCTGGCCTGGAGAATTCCATGGATGGTATAGTCCATTGGTTTGCAGAGTCAGACACAAATGAGCGACTTTCACTTTAACTTTTCACAGCTGGGGTGTAGGTTTTATCTTTGGTAAAGCCATATCTCTGCCTTTCCTGCCCCTTTTAACTTCTGTTGTAAAGACTCTGCTCATCTAGATTTTAGGTCCCTTTCAGAGGGAATTATTACATATGCAGCTGTAGATTTGTTGTGTCCATGGAAGGAGGTGAGTTCAGGATCTTCCTATGCACCACCTTCAGCTCTCTCCTAGTCTGTTTCCTTCCTTGTACAGAGATATCTATTGTAGTTGGCAAGTATCTTGAAATCAGAACTGGAATTAAGATGAGGACAGTGAGCTACCTAAGGTGCAAAAGTTAAGAAGGTATTAACTGTAAAACTGAACAATTTGGTGTTAAAATTTAAAAATGCTACTCATTCTCTTGACACTGAGACCAGCCTGTTCAAAAATGTACATCTTTTTTTTTTTTTTTTTTTCCCCAAATTCCACTTGGATCTAAAAACACATTAGTTGGATTGGTCATAGAAGAAGGGAGGGTGATTATTACTTCTCTCTCAACAATCTGGTTACTACTTCCTGGAAGACACTGTGAGAGACCATTATCATTAATAATGAATGCCATTTTCTGCTCCTCTTCATGTTCCCTTGTGGTTTCCAACAGTCATTTGAAAATGTTCTTTGAGATCTGTTAGGGTCAGATAGTAAAGATATGTATCTTCATGCCAATTAAGAATACTAAAAACATTTGTAGTGATTGCTTTAAACAATTTACATGGCTAAAGTAACTTTCTGTGCTTTCTCCAATATCACATCACCTGAAAAAAAATGAAAGTTAAAAGTCAGGCTAGCATTCTTATTGGTGGATTTGTTCTTAATTTTCACATTTAGAGAACTTCAGGAATTTGATAGGATGACTCCCATGAAGAAGATAAGGAGAGACAAATGTTAAAACATCATCAAACCAGAAACATTAAAACATCATCAGGTTTTCAACCATAACTAGTTGATAAAATGCCTTGATTAAGTATTGAAAACAATCTGTGCAAATGTAAGCCCTTATTTTCAATAAAATACAATATGAGAGAAATTGAAGTCATGTGGAAACACAATGTACACAGTTGGGGTTATTAACACAACCAGGCCATTCCAATCCATTGCATTATACATATAAGATCATTAAATACATTAAAGTTACCCCATTGCTAACTTGATCTGAAGGTCGGTAATAATCCTATGAACAAAGAAATTAAGTTCAAGTGACAACCATGCCAAGGCAAGTTTACACTATGTTAACTAATTAATTAGAAAATCTTTAATGAACTTTGTGATACACAAGCCCTTACATCATATGGTGGAGGGCTTAAGGTCGGGGTGGGAGCTGGAATGGTTAAGCATATGGGGTCTGGCATCCTTCCAAGGACAGCAGTTAACCCCTGCTAAGTTAAAAAATTCTCAGGCTTGTATATGCACTCAGGTGTATCAGAAAGAATATGTGAATCAATACAATAAACGTTGGCCAACTTCCTGGGGCTCTCAATTTTTAGCATAAAAAATTTAAGAAAGTGAATTCAGAAGTAACTTTAAACATTTTTATATTACAACAAACACCAATATATTATGAAATAAAATGCAAGATATGCATACATTTATAAGATAAAACAGGAGACTTCAAAGAAATTTCACACTTGCTATAGGCCAGTTAAGTCTAGATCCCAGAGCCGTGGGCAAACACATCATTTTCTCTGTGCTGATATGGAAAAATAACTGAAAAAGTTGGAGAAGTACTTTCCCTAAATAAGTTTGCTTTGTGGATTCTTTCTGAGTCCATTAGCACTAGGTGGGGAAAAAATAATTTTGCCATTGAAACTGATTGCCTAATTAGTGAAATTTTTAATAATTTCAAGCTGAGATATCACTCAAGAGTTAACCAAAAATATGACATTCTCCAAAAATAGATGACAAAGTAGATCCCAATTTTGATATCACTAACTAAACCCTTAATAACCCTGGAATTTTAAAATAAAGAGCCTCTCCCCTACCCCCCACCCCGCCCTCGNCCCCCCCCCCCCCGCTCTGCCTCTGAAATAGGACTAGGTATATCCAGACTTAGGGTAGTAGATGAAAGTCAAGGGTTGTAAACTAAATGAGTCTCTTTCAGGGAAAGCACAGATATCCCTAGGAATGTGTTACTTTCTAAGCTAGGCAATAGAGAGAAAGCCTGTCCCATAGTAACAGACAAGGTATTAAGTCTTAGTAGTAGGACAAGAAAAGGAAAAAGGAGAAAAGAAAAGATATAACCATCTGAAGGCAGATTTCAAAGAACACCCAAGAGAGATAAGAAAGTCTTTCTCAGTGATCAATGCAAAGAATTAGAGGAAAACAATAGAATAGATAAGTCTAGAAATCTCTTCAAGAAAATTAGAGATACCAATGGAACATTTCATGCAACTTCAGTTCAGTTCAGTCGCTCACTTGTGTCCGACTCTTTGTGACCCCATGAACCGAAGCACACCAGGCCTCCCTGTGTATCACTAATTCCCGGAGTTTACCCAAACTCATGTCCATTGAGTTAGTGATGCCATCCAACTATCTCAACCTCTGTCATCCCCTTCTCCTCCTGCCTTCAATCTTTCCCAGCATCAGGGTCTTTTGAAATGAGTCAGATCTTCTCATCAAGTGGCCAAAGTATTGGAGTTTCAGCTTCAATATCAGTCCTTCCAATGAACATTCAGGACTGATCTCCTTTAGGATGAACTGGTTGGAGCTCCTTGCAGTCCAAGGGACTTTCATGAGTGTTTTTCAACACCACAATTCAAAATCACCAATTCTTCAGCACTCAGCTTTCCTTAATGATGAGCACAATAAAGGAGAGAAATGGTATAAACCTAACAGAAGCAGAACATATTAAGAGGTGGCAAGAATACACAGAAGAACTACACCAAAAAAATCTTCATGACACAGATAATCACAATGGTGTGATTATTCACTCACCTAGAGCCAGACATCCTGGAATATGAAGTCAAGTGGGCCTTACAAAGCATCACTATGGACAAAGCTAGTGGAGGTGATGGAATTCAGGTTGAGCTATTTCAAATCCTAAAAGATGATGCTGTGAAAGTGCTTCACTCAATACAACAGCAAATCTGAAAAACTCAGCAGTGGCCACAGGACTGGAAAAGGCCAGGTTTTATTCCAGTCCCAAAGAAAGACAATGCCAAAGAATGCTCAAACTACCATACAGTTGTCCTCATTTCACACGCTAGTAACGTAATGCTCAAAATTCTCCACGTGAAGCTTCAACAGTACATGAACCATGAAATTTCAGATGTTCAAGCTGGATTTAGAAAAGGAAGAGGAACCAGAAATCAAATTGTCAACATCCATTGGATAATCAAAAAAGCAAGAGTATTCCAGAAAAATATCTACTTCTTTATTGACTATGCCAAAACCTTTAACTGTGTAGATCACAACAAACTATGGAAAATTATTAAAGAGATGGGAATACCAGACCACCTGACCTGCCTCCTGAGAAATCTGTATTCAGGTCAAGAAGCAACGGTAGAACTGGACATGGAACAACAGGCAGGTTCCAAATCAGGAAAGGAGTACGTCAAGGCTGTATATTGTCACCCTGCTTATTTAACTTATATGCAGAGTACATCATGAGAAATACCCGACTGGATGAAACACAAGCTGGAATCAAGATTGTTGGGAGAAATATCAGTAACTTCAGATATACAGATGACACCACTCTTATGGCAGAAAGCAAAAAACTAAAGAGCATCTTGATGAAAGTGAAAGTGGAGAGTGAAAATGTTGGCTTAAAACTCAACATTCAGAAAACTAAGTTTATGGTATCTGGTCCCATCACTTCATGGAAAATAGATGGGGAAACAACAGAAACAGTGACAGACTTTATTTTGGGGGGCTCCAAAATCACTGCAGATGGTGACTTCAGTCATGAAATTAAAAGACTTTTGCTCCTTGGAAAGAAAGTTATGACCAAAGTAGACAGCATATTAAAAAGCAGAGCCATCACTTTGCCAACAAAGGTCCATCTAGTCAAAGCTATGGTTTTTCTAGAGTCATGTATGGATGTGAAAGTTGGACTATAAAGAAAGCTGAGTGCTGTAGAACTGATGCTTTTGAACTGTGGTGTTGGAGAAGATTCTTGACAGTCCCTTGGACAGCAAGGAGATCCAACCAGTCCATCCTAAAGGAGATCAGTCAAATATTCATTGGAAAAACTGATGCTGAAGGTGAAACTCCAACACTTTGGCCTCTTGATGGGAAGAACTGACTAATCGGCAAAGACCCTGATGCCAGGAAAGATTGAAGGTGGCAGGAGAAGGAGACGACAGAGAATGAGATGATTGGATGGCATCACTGACTCGATGGAGATGAGTTTCAGTTAGCTCTGGAAGTTGGTGAGGGATAGGGAAGCCTGGCGTGCTGCAGTCCATGGGGTTGCAAGGAGTTGAACATGAGTGAGTGACTGAACTGAACTGAACTTTAAGGCAAGACTTCTTTCAGTCAGGTAGTAGCAACTTCAGCCATCAAGACACATCTGACACACTGACTTTTTGTATGGTCACAAAGTAAAAGTGGTTTTCACATTTTTTAAATTACAAAATAAAAAAAATTCCCCATCTCAATGTTTTCCAGATATATGACAATTGCATAAAATTCATATATAATTGCCTAAGTTTTATTTGAGTGCAGCCATACTCACTTGATTCATGTGTTATTTGTGGATGCTTTTGTGCTACAATAGTAGAGTTGCATAGTTATAACAAAACCTAACATATTTACTTTTTTTTTTTTTTTCCAGAGAAAATGCTTATCAAGCCTTGGTTTAAAGTTTTGTTGTGTAGTCCTAGGACCAATAGCATCAGTATCATCTGGGAGATTGTTAAAAATGTAAAATCTCAGGTACCACCCCATCTCTGCTAAATCAGAACTGAATCATAGCAAGTTTCATTATTAATTCTTATGCACAGTAAAGTTTTGGAATCACTGGGCAAGGTCAAAATGACCTTGAAGATATGTGTGCTTCTTCTCAACTCCAGTATGTTAAAGGGTACAGGAGAATCGAGTCTTAGGAATATGTGAACTAACATTCCTTATGGTTGCTTTAAATGAAAATAAACTCCATGGTCACTTTTTGCTCAGGGAAACTTTTTTTTATTAAACCAAAATGATATAGAATGAAGAGCAGATGCTAGACTGAAATGACTTCTTCAAAACAAATTTCTCCTAAAAAATACCTTCACTGAAAGAAGATGCTCTTAGATCACCCTTGATCCCAGGATGCTAAGGGTTTGTAGCCCTGTTGAAGCTATACATGCTATAATAATAGCTCCGATAAAGGGTGTCAGAACTGATTAGTTAGACAGGTACCAAAGAAAATCTCATTCACTATCATCAAGATTCTATTGAGTTTTGTGCTGCCATTAAATCCCTTTTTTGCTGCATTTTTTACCTATGTGTTCATTTCAACTCCAACAAACACATTCACAAAAACACAGAAATATACACATATAGCACCTGTGGCTGATTTGAACAACCACCTAAGTTTCTTCTTCCTTTTTAATTCTGTGTGGAAAGAGAAATTTAAAAATTGTCTCTACTAGCTATGAAATTATAGAAATTATTTTAAAATGAGGTCTATTTTGCTAGTTTCTAATCATGTCCAACTCTGTGCGACTCCATAGACGGCAGCCCACCAGGCTCCCCCGTCCCTGGGATTCTCCAGGCAAGAACACTGGAGTGGGTTGCCATTTCCTTCTCCAGTGCATGAAAGTGAAAAGTCAAAGTGAAGTCGTTCAGTCGTGTCTGACTTAGCGACCCCATGCACTGCAGCAGCCTACCAGGCTCCTCCGTCCATGGGGTTTTCCAGGCAAGAGTACTGGAGTGGGGTGCCATTGCCTTCTCCGACTGTAGACACTAGTGGGCAGAAAACAGCAAGACTAAGGGAGTCAGTTGTTACATGCTTAGAGTGAGATCCCTCTATGTACACCAACTGCTGCTACACATGTCTTGTCTTTGCTGCTACCAGTAAATAAATCCACACAGTAGAATGTATGGAATGGCTTAATATAGCAGGGCCCCAAAGTCACCAGCATTCAGTCCGTGGTAAATGTTCACTGCGATGCTAATGTCCCAGGGGTTATCTTTTCTGAGGTTCCCTCAAGCTTCACAAGTCTTTTAGAACAATACAGTATCATCTTACTATTGATTTTTAAGTACATACTTACTTGAATGCACACTTACAGCAAGCATTGAGCTAAATATATTATAGACATTAGACCATTTGATTCCTAAAACACAATGCAGGTAATGTGGGCATCATTACTCTATTATAGAAAGGAAGTGACAGAGCCTCAGAAAGATTCTTCATAACTTGCTCAAGTCATGGGTACTATGAGAAGAGACAAGCTGAAAACACACATTCTTTCTATCTTATTATATTGCCAAACTAATGTGGTTTCAACCAGAGATGCCATTGAAATACCAAAATGTTTTCCTTCAAGGACATTCATACCCTCCCCATTGTTTCTAGTCAATATTTGCAAAGGCTTGGTCACATTAGAACACTTCTAAACACTATAACCATATTTTTGTTTTTGCTGTTGTTCAATCACTAAGTCATGTCCAACTCTTAGTGACCCTATGGCCTGCAACACACCAGGCTCCTTTGTCCTCCACTGTCTCCCAGACTTTGCTCAAGCCCATGTCCATTGAATCAGTGATGCCGCCCAACCATCTTATCCTCTGTTGTTCCCTTTTCCTCCTGACTTTGGTCTTCCTCAGTGTCAGGGTCTTTTCCAATGAGTCAGCTGTTCACATCAAGTGACCAATGTATTGGAGCTTCAGCTTCACATTAGTCTTTCAAATGAATATTGAGGGTCGATTTCCTTTAGAATTGACTGATCTGATGTTCTTGCTGTCCAAGGGACTTTCACAGTTTGACAGCATGAAACCTTCAGTGCTCATTTTCTTTATGGTCCAACTCACATCCATACATGACTACTGGAAAGACCAGAGCTTTGACTGTACGGGCCTTTGTTGGCTATGTGATGTCTTTGCTTTTTAATACACTGTCTAGGTTATGTCTCTATGTGTCTAATAATCATATGGCTGCTGCTGCTGCTAAGTTGCTTCAGTTGTGTCCAACTCCGTGTGACTCCATAGACGGTAGCCCACCAGGCTCCCCTGTCTCTGGGATTCTTCAGACAAGAACACTGGAGTGGGTTGCCATTTCCTTCTCCAATGCATGAAAGTGAAAAGTGAAGTCGCTCAGTCGTGTCCAACTCTTAGCGACCCCATGGACTGTGGCCCACCAGGCTCCTCCGTCCATGGGATTTTCCATGCAAGAGTGCTGGAGTGGGGTGCCATTGCCTTCTCCAATAATCATATTAGAGCTATCCAAAACAGGATGTTAAGGTAAAATCTTCCCTACTCCCACCTAAAGTTGATGTGAATTATTTTTTCTCCTTCTTCTAGACCTTAAGCAGAGACCCTAAGCAGAGACCCTAAGCAGAGACCCTCTCATCATTAAGTATGCATAAGTTTCAAAGTAAAGGTTTATTGAATACTGGGTAAAACTACAAAAAATACCAATCATATATAACGTTTTTCTCTTTTGTGGATTTCATTAATATAAGATGGAGTGTATTAACTTGTGTGGGAGATAAAAACATGTAAGAGCAATAATAAATTTTTTTTCAATGTTTAATTTGGTTAAATGTTTAAACATCTATGTCTTTCTGATGTTTCATAGAAAAAATAAACAATCCCCTAACTCTCATCTTTTACCCTAAATCAAAAATGAATAAACCTGTGGCTAAGGACCTTGATTCTCCTGCTGTTGTTAGAATTAAACCTGTTCACTTTACCTTCTTATCCAGTGAGCATTTATGTCTTAGAAGCATGATACATTTAGTATCAGAATAAAAGGGAAAAAAGTCATTATAATTCTGTGGAACATGGTTCAGTTCAGTTCAGTTCAGTTGCTCAGTCATGTCTGACTCTTCATGACCTTATGGACCACAGCACACCAGGCCTCCCTGGCCATCACCAACTCTTAGAGTCTACCCAAACCCATGTCCATCAAGTCAGTGAGATGGTTGGATACCATCTCATCCTCTGTCGTCCCCTTCTCCTGCCTTCAATCTTTCCCAGCATCAGGGTCTTTTCCAGTGAGTCATTTATTCGATTCAGGTGGCCAAAGTATTGGAGTTTCAGCTTCAACATCAGTACTTCCAATGAACACTCAGGACTGATCTCCTGTAGGATGGACTGGTTGGGTCTTCTTGCAGTCCAAGGGACTCTCAAGAGTCTTCTCCAACACCACAGTTCAAAAGCATCAATTCTTTGGGGTCAGCTTTCTTTATAGTCCAACTCTGACATCCATACATGATTACTGGAAAAACCATAAACCTTGACAAGATGGACCTTTGTTGGCAAAGTAATGTCTCTTTTTTAATATGGAACATGGCTGCACGTTGCCAAATATTGGTCCTTTTGGAAATAGGTATCAGTGGCACCGTGACCTATAAAGTGTGCCCAAAGTAATCATAACATTCTGAAACCTACTTCCAAATTTCATGAATCCCTGGAAATAATAATATAAAATGTCAGAAAAAATAATCATCAAGATGGTAGCTTGAGATACAAATAAATTTAGAGTGGTCCTGAAATCCGTCATCTACTTAAAAACATGGACAAATACAAATTGTGTTTCAGTTTCATCATAAAACCATGTGAAAATTGAATGAGATAATAGAAATAAAGGATTTAGAGTGTCTGGCGCACAATAACTGCTCAGTAAATATTAGTAATGGTTTAATAATTATTGGTTATATTCAAGGATTCACTTCATTTTGGTCAATAGCTTTTCATCAAATATTAATGACCTTCAGTATTATTCAGTGGCTTTATAAAGTGTTAATTAGTCTGCTGTAGACTGACTAACATGGAAATGAAAGGCAAATATATTCATACTATTCAAATGTGAAAGTCAAGCCCCCTCATGAAGCCTTTCATGGGACACCTACCCTGAGGTCACAGTCAGTTTGAATGTCCTTCCCTCCCAGTGGGAGTTCCATTTCTAGGACACAGTCGCCTGTCATTTCTTTTAGAGGAGCCACAGCAGGAAGCCTGATTGGGGCTTAATGAACAGCCTTTGGGGAATTTCACATAAGTGGTCATTAATGCTTTGCATATTTGCAAGGTGAATCCATCTCATTCTTCAATAGGTCTTCATCACAACAGCCTGTGTGTACTTTCATCTATCTTGCAATAAAAAAGGGGAAAGGGGAATGTCGGGGTACATTGCAGCATGAAAAAGGTCAAACAGATATTCAGAACCCAGACTGGATTATAAGTTGATCCTGATTAAACTGGTTGGTTGGCAGTGCAAGAGGGAAGAGGGGTAATAGGTGTGTGCGACTGATTACTTTCTGCCAAAAATACATTTACATATTTGTATTTAAGAAAAAAAGATTTTAGAAGACAGTACCATGCCTTAGCCTTACTTTCTGATGTTTTTGTGTTTTACTTAACAAAATCTGTCCTTATCATGATGCTCTCAAATCCTTCATGTGTCATGTGTATTTTATCTGAACATCATTTCATCAATGCTTTCAAATTTGCTTACATAAAAGTCTACAATACAGTCCTTGTGATTTTAAAAATTCTGTTTGTTTCAATTGTTATGTTGATGAAAAAGTAATCAGTTTGTTAGGGGAAGCACACTGATTGAAACTGCCCACCCTGACTAGGCACCATAGTATCCATTTGCATGAGTTGTTTTATGACAGGAGATCCTGATAAGGAATATGAAACTAATAAGCCACCACCAACTGGAAGAGTTTGGGAAAGGTTGAAAAGAGACACTGGGTGTCCGTCCACTTCCCAGAATCCCTTTCACTAAAATGCATCTTGGCTCGATGATGCGTGCACCACCAGGAAAGACTCTGAATTAGAATGATTGGCCAAAGACCACCTGGAAACTAATCCCATCACCATAAAACCCAAGACTGTGAGCCACATGGCAGAGCAGTTCTCCTGGGTTCCCTTATCTTACTGTTCTCCACCCAGGTACCCTTTCCCAATAAAATCTCTTGCTTTGTCAGCACATGTGTCTCCTTGGACAATTCATTTCCGAGTGTTAGACAAGAGCCCAGTTTCGGGCCCTGGAAGGGGTCCTCCTTCCTGCAACAAGTTCATCTGAGAAAGAAATGGAAATTTTTATTTCAGCCAAGTTTGAGGATTATAATCCAGGACTGGCATCTCAGAAAGCTCTGAGAGCTGTTCTGTTCCCTTCAAAGTCAAGGCACAGTTATATAATTTTATTTTTGAGACAGAAGGCTGTACATCAAATGACATATTATTGACAGCTTACATAAACCAAACCTAAGTGCCACATGACTTCTTATGAGATCAAGAAGTAAAGTTATATTTAAAGAATTGTCTTATTGATTCTAGGAGAATATTGTTATTCATGGTTAAGTAGGGTTTTCTGTGGATGGGAAAGGTTTAGTTGAAGCATAAAGTAAATATACAATGCACAGTGCAGGTAAGAGAAAAGACCAAAGGGCAAAGAACACTTTCTGTTTAAATTTTTATTTTCTTGCTATAAAATATGAATTTTGTTTCACAGTCATTTCCCATTTCTCACATTTTATCTTGCATAATTTTTTCTCCCTTATTTTTTGCTTAAGTAAGCTAGTAGTTTGCATATGTTGCTGAATTTTTCAAAATTTTTATAATAGAATTCTGATTTATTCATTGTATCTATTTTTCTATTAACTTTAATAATTTCTTTTTTAAATTTTTATTCTCTTTATCTTATGTTTTCTTTCTGTTTGCATTGTTCTTTTTCTAGTTAATCAAGCTGGGAATTCTGTCTTTCAGTACCTTTCATTTCTACTGTTAAAAGAATGTAATGTTATGAGTTTTCCTCAGATCACTGCTCTAAATGCATCCCATATTCTATGCTCTATCTATAGTGTTTTCAGTGTCATTCTTTTCATAAACGTTCACAACTTCAGTTTACATCTCAGGTTTATTAAGGAGTTGGTTAATAGGCAACTTTTTTGTTTTCCATGTGGAAGGCCTTTGTTTTTATTTTTGTTGTTTTTGATAATTTACAGTTTTATTTCATTTCTATTAGAGAGACTTTTATATTCCACTTTATGGAAATTGCAGATGCTTTCTTTGTAACTTGTATTATAATCAGCTTTAGTGACAATGTCATAAGGATTGAGAAAGAACTGTATTCTCTATAATTATGATGTAAAGATCCACACATATACATCAGATCTCTCTCAGTGCTTATTTTATTTTATTTTTAATATTCTCACTCTTTATTTATTTTTGTCCATTGATTCTGACTTGTTCTTAAATGATGCACAAATCCATCCTATTAGTGAAGTTTCAGTTTATGTCTCCTTATTTCTCCTGTACTCTTGATTCGTAAAAATATTTGTTGTATTAATTGGTATATGCATGTATAAGTTGCCTTGGTCATGTCTGACTCTTTGAGACTCCATGAACTGTAGCCTCCTCTGTCCATGGGATTCACCAAGTAAGAATACTGGAGTGAGTTACCATGCTCTCCTCCAGGAGATCTTCTGGACCCAAGGATCAAACCCTTGGGTTTCCTGCATAGGCAGGCAGAATCTTTAACACTGAACCACCTAGGAAGCCCTAGTTGATGCATAGATACTCATAAATGTTATATTTTCATTGATAATTGTGGCTTCTGCCTAAAAACATTATTCCTTTTATATATTTAAAGGTTTTTACTTTTCTGATTAAGATTACTACTGCCATTCTATCTCTCCATTTTTATGGTACACTTCTTTCCATTCCTTTATTTTTAGAGTTTCTGATTTTTTTTTTTTTTTAATTTAGCTGTTTTTCTTTCATAGCATCTGCAGTTTGGTTCTGTTTTGTGAACCAGATNTACTTTGTCATAGAATACAGAATATTAACAGTAATATGTATTTTTCTAATAAAAAATAAAATATTAAGAGAAAGGTAACTGCTACTGATATTGTTTTGGCTGCATGGAAGGACTTGACTCCACATTTTGAAACTGTAACTAATGAAACAACTGACAAAGGATTAATTTCCAAAATACAAGCAGCTCATACAACTCAATACCAGAAAAGCCAACAACCTGATCAAAAAGTGGGGAAAAGACCTAAACAGACATTTCTCCAAAGAAGATATACAGACAGCTAACAAACACATGAAAAATGCTCAACACCACTCATTACTAAAGAAATACAAATCAAAACTACAATGAGATATCACCTAACACTGGCCAGAATGGCCATGATCAAAATGTCTATAAAAAATAAATGCTGGAGAGGGTGTGGAGAAAAGGGAACACTCTTGCACTGTTGGTAGGAATATAAATTGATACAACTATTGAGTGACTGAACTGAACTGAACTGATAGCCACCATGGTATGGAGATTCCCTAAAAAGCTGGGAATAAAACAAACATATGACCCAGCAATCCCACTCCTAGGCATGTACCCTGAGGAAACCAAAATTGAAAATGACGTACATATCCCATTGCTAATTACTTCACTATTTACAATAGCTAGAACATGGAAGCAGCCTAGATGTCCATCAACAGATGAATGGATAAAGCAATTGTGGTACATATACACAAGGGGATATTACCCAGCCACCAAAAGGAACACCTTTGAGTCAGTTCTAATGAAGTGGATGAACCTAGAACGTACTATACAGAGTGAAGTGAGTCAGAAATAGATAAATATCATACTCTAATGCATATATACAGAATCTAGAAAAAAACAGTACTGAAGAATTTACCTACAGGGCAGCAATGGAGAAACCAACATAGAGAATAGACTTGTGGACATGGGGAGAGGGGAGGAGAGGGTGAAATGTATGGAAAGAGCAGCACGGAAACTTAAATTGTCATATGTAAAATAGATAACCAACGGAATTTGCTGTATGGCTAAGGAAATTCAAACAGAGGCTCTGTATCAACCTAGAGGGGTGGGATGGGGAGGGAGATGTGAGGGAAGTTAAAAAGGGAGGGGAATATATGTGTATCTATGGCTGATTCGTGTTGAGATTTGACAGAAAATAACAAAATTCTGTAAACCAATCATTCCTCAATAAAAAATAAATTAATTTAAAATATGAAAAAGATTAAATACCTAGGAATAAACAACAACAACAAAAAAGCTCAACATTCAAAAAACTAATATCCTGACATCTGGTCCCATCATTGAATGGCAAATTGATGAGGAAATTATGCAACTGCGTCAGACTTTGTTTTCACGGACTCCAAAATTACTGTGAATGGTGACCATAGCTGCAAAATTAAAAGACACTTGTGCTTCAAAGAAAAGCTATGACTAACTTAGATAGCATACTAAAAAGCAGAGACATTGCTTTGCAAACAAAGGTTCATATAGTCAAAACTATGTTTTTTACTGTAGCCATGTATGGATGTGAATGCTGGATCATAAATATGGCCAGATGCTGAAGAATTGATGCTTTTGAGCTATGGGGTTGGAGAAGACTCTTGAGAATCCCTTGGATTATAAAGCAATCGAACCAATCAATCCTAAAGGAAATCAATCCTGAATACTTATTAGAATGACAGATACTGAAGCTGAAGCTCTGATGCTTTGGTCACCTCATGTGAAGAATAGACTCACTGGAAAAGATCCTGTTTCTGGGAAAGATTGAAGCCAAAATGAGAAGGGTACAACAGAGGATGAGATAATTGGATGCATTACCAAGTCAATAAGCATAAGTTTGAGCAAGCTCTGTGAAATGGTGAAGGACAGGGAAGCGTGGGGTGTTGCAGTGCATGGCGTTGCAGAGTTAGACATCACTGAGTCACTAAACAACAAGCATTTGTTGTTCATTTGCTAGATTGCGTCCAAGTCTTTGTGACACCATGGACTGCAGCACACCAGGCTCCTCCCCTAAGCATTAAAAAAAACGAAGAAGAAGAAGAAACAGATGCTCAGTCATAGCCAACTCTTTGCTTTGTGACCACATGGACTGTTGCCTGCCTGATACCTCTGTCCATTGAATTCTCCAGGCATGAATACTAGTCCCAAATAAGATCAACCAAAAGAGAAGTATACCAAGATATGATATAATCAAAATAACAAAATTTAAAAGAGAGACAGTTAAAAGTAACAAAGGCAAAACAACAAGTTATGTACAATGGAACTTCCATAAGGCTATCAGCTCCTCTTTTTGGCAAATACTCTTCAGGGCATAGTCGAGATGGCAAGACACATTCAGATTTGACAATGAGATCAAAAGTATTCCAAAAGAGCAGAATTTAAGTGTTCACCACCACTAAATTATATTTAAAAGAAATGCTAAAGTGATTTTTCTAAGCAAAAACTAAAAAGTCACAGTTAGAAGTATAAAATATATGAAATGAAAAATCTCATTGGTAAAGACAAATATACTGTAAAGATATTAAATCAAATATATACAAAGCTAGTAGAAAGGTTAAAAGACAAAAATAGTAAAACAATCTATATCCACAATAAGCAGGTAAGGAATATGTGAAGCAGTTAAATATAAAATATGATGTCAAAATATAATCATGTAGGGACTACAGTACAAATGCAGAGTTGTTAAATATATTTGAGATTAAGAGAACAGCAAGTTTAAACAATTGCATTAAAGATATATAGATGATAGGTAGGTAGGTAGCTAGCTATATATAAACCATGATAATTATAAACCAAGATCTATAATAGATACACATAGAAAAAATAGAAAGCAAGTGAATATAACACTAAAGATAGTCATGAAATCACTAGTGAATAGAACAAAAGCAGAAGAAGAAAAGATCAGAAAGAATTACAAAACAACACTTAAAAAGTAATATGAAGTGGTAATAGGAACATATATATCAATAACTATGTTAGCTACCCCACATTCGAGGTCAGTGGCAGCTGGGAAGAGACACCCCACATCTGAGGTCAGGGGCGGCTTCCAGGAGGAGCTACCCGAGTCCGAGGCCAGTGGTGGCTGGGAGGAGACACCCTGCATCTGAGGTCATGGGCAGTGACCCTGAGGAGCCACCCCGAGCCCGAGGCCAGGGCGGCAGCTGGGTGGAGCCACCCACACCCGAGGCCAGAGCCAGTGGACCAGAGGAGCAACCCGAGGAGTGGTGGTTACAAAGGCGCAGGAGGGCCTAGAGGAGCTATCCCACGTTGAAGGTCAGGAAGGGCGGCAGTAAGGAGATACCCCTCTTCCAAGGTAAGGAGCAGCAGCTGTGCTTTGCTGGAGCAACCGTGAAGAGATACCCCATGCCCAAGTTAAGAGAAACCCAAGTAAGATGGTAGGTGTTGCAAGAGGGCATCAGAGGGCAGACACACTGAAACCATACTCACAGAAAACTAGTCAATCTAATCACACTAGGACCACAGCCTTGTCTAAGTCAGTGAAACCAAGGCATTCCTGCAGGGCAACCCAAGATGGGTGGGTCATGGTGGAGAGGTCTGACAGAATGTGGTCCACTGGAGAAGGGAATGGCAAACCACTTCAGTATTCCTGCCTTGAGAACCCCATGAACAGTAGGAAAAGGCAAAATGATAGGATACCAAAAGAGGAACTCCCCAGGTCATTAGGTGTCCAATATGCTACTGGATAGCAGTAGAGAAATAACTCCAGAAAGAATGAAAGGATGGAGCCAAAGCAAAAACTATACCCAGCTGTGGATGTGACCGGTGATGGACGCAAGATCCGATGCTGTAAAGAGCAATATTGCATAGGAACCTGGAATGTCAGGTCCATGAATCAAGGCAAATTGGAAGTGGTCAAACAAGAGATGGCAAGGGTGAACAACGACATTCTAGGAATCAGCGAACTAAAATGGACTGGAATGGGTGAATTTAAGTCTGATGACCATTATATCTACTACTGCAGGCAGGAATCCCTCAGAAGAAATGGAGTAGCCATCATGGTCAACAAAAGAGTCCGAAATGCAGTACTTGGATGCAATCTCAAAAACAACAGAATGATCTCTGTTCGTCTCCAAGGCAAACCATTTAATATCACAGTAATCCAAGTCTATGCCCCAACCAGTAATGCTGAAGAAGCTGAAGTCAAACTGTTTTATGAATACCTACATGACCTTTAAAACTAACACCCCAAAAAGATGTCCTTTTCATTATAAGGGACTGGAATGCAAAAGTAGGAAGTCAAGAAACACCTGGAGTAACAGGCAAATTTGGCCTTGGAATGCGGAATGAAGCAGGGCAAAGACTAATAGAGTTTTGCCAAGAAAATACACTGGTCATAGCAAACACCCTCTTCCAACAACACAAGAGAAGACTCTACACATGGACATCACCAGATAGTCAACACCAAAATCAGACTGATTATATTCTATGCAGCCAAAGATGGAGAAGCTGTATACAGTCAACAAAAACAAGACCAGGAGCTGACTGTGGCTCAGATCATGAACTCCTTATTACCAAATTCAGACTCAAATTGAAGAAAGTAGGGAAAACTGCTAGACCATTCAGGTATGACCTCATTCAAATCCCTAAAGGATTATACAGTGGAAGTGAGAAATAGATTTAAGGGTCTAGATCTGATAGATAGAGTGCCTGATGAACTATGGAATGAGGTTCATGACATTGTACAGGAGACAGGTATCAAGACCATCCCCAAGAAAAAGAAATGCAAAAAGGCAAAATGGTTGTCTGAGGAGGCCTTACAAATAGCTGTGAAAAGAAGAGAGGCGAAAAGCAAAGGAGAAAAGGAAAGATATAAGCATCTGAATGCAGAGTTCCAAAGAATAGCAAGAAGAGATAAGAAAGCCTTCTTCAGCGATCAATGCAAAGAAATAGAGGAAAACAACAGAATGGGAAAGACTAGAGATCTCTTCAAGAAAATTAGAGATACCAAGGGAACATTTCATGCAAAGATGGGCTCGATAAAGGACAGAAATGGTATGGACCTAACAGAAGCAGAAGATATTAAGAAGAGGTGGCAAGAATACACAGAAGAACTGTACAAAAAAGATCTTCATGACCCAGATAATCACGATGGTGTGATCACTCATCTAGAGCCAGACATCCTGGAATGTGAAGTCAAGTGGGCCTTAGAAAGCATCACTACGAACAAAGCTAGTGGAGGTGATGGAATTCCAGTTGAGCTATTTCAAATCCTGAAAGATGATGCTGTGAAAGTGCTGCACTCAATATGCCAGCAAATTTGGAAAACTCAGCAGTGGCCACAGGACTGGAAAAGGTCAGTTTTCATTCCAATCCCAAAGAAAGGCAATGCCAAAGAATGCTCAAACTACCGCACAATTGCACTCATCTCACATGCTAGTAAAGTAATGCTCAAAATTCTCCAAGCCAGGCTTCAGCAATACGTGAACCGTGAACTTCCTGATGTTCAAGCTGGTTTTAGAAAAGGCAGAGGAACCAGAGATCAAATTGCCAACATCCGCTGGATCATGGAAAAAGCAAGAGAGTTCCAGAAAAACATCTATTTCTGCTTTATTGACTATGCCAAAGCCTTTGACTGTGTGGATCACAATAAACTGTGGAAAATTCTGAAAGAGATGGGAATACCAGACCACCTGACCTGCCTCTTGAGAAATCTGTATGCAGGTCAGGAAGCAACAGTTAGAACTGGACATGGAACAACAGACTGTTTCCAAATAGGAAAAGGAGTACATCAAGGCTGTGTATTGTCACCCTGCTTATTTAACTTCTATGCAGAGTACATCATGAGAAACGCTGGACTGGAAGAAACACAAGCTGGAATCAAGATTGC
>SJYQ01000631.1:124827-140056 GCA_006410935.1 Redunca redunca
CATCATTTCATGGGAAATAGATGGGGAAACGGTAGAAACAGTGTCAGACTTTATTTTTTTGGGCTCCAAAATCACTGCAGATGGTGACTGCAGCCATGAAATTAAAAGACGCTTACTCCTTGCAAGAAAAGTTATGAACAACCTAGATAGTATATTCAAAAGCAGAGACATTACCTTGCTGACTAAGGTCCATCTAGTCAAGGCTATGGTTTTTCCTGTGGTCATGTATGGATGTGAGAGTTGGACTCTTAAGAAGGCTGAGCGCCAAAGAATTGATGCTTTTGAACTGTGGTGTTAGAGAAGACTCTTGAGAGTCCCTTGGACTGCAAGGAGATCCAACCAGTGTGTTTCTGTGTATCTTGTACTTCTTTTTTTTTTATCGTCATCACTGAAGAATGTGAATTTGATCTGTGTCAGATATTTTCGGGGTGTTCCTTTGGCAGCTAAGGGTCCACAGCCTTTTTCTGCTAGAGTTGAAATTTTTTGTACATTGAATATTTTTGTGTCTGAGTGTCTGCTAAAGACAATTCTATCAGCTAACAGAGATAGGCATCTGTGCTTTTTGTATTGTAAGGGTTCTCTTTTCCCCCACATCATACAAATTGTTATAAAAATATAACCCATTTGTATGATTCTTGGTTTAGTAAAATTATTTCTGCTCCTAACTAATTCTACAGTATGTTTTGCACCAGCCAGTACAGAAAATGGTAGTGTATTTTTTAATCTAACTAACACTTTCAAATTATTGGTCATTAACATCTACTGATGTCAACAAATTGATAAACTCTCTTCCTTGAAGGAATTTATAATTTATCTTAAAAATGGGATGCTATCTACCACAGGATTTCAGAGAAGTAAGGATCACTCTATCATCCCAGTAGAAATGAGACCATGTTTAAGCCCATGAATAAAGAGTAAAGGCAAATAAAACTGTGAATAATGTTTCACAGTAAGCCACTCTATGCTGCACGTTTCATGATGTTATGTAACATCAATACATATATGATTTTAGTTTTAGGTTGATATTTTGTAATCAATGCTCATTTAGATGTAGCAATACTTTTTTTTTTTTTTAAATTTCTTTGCTCACTCTAATTCCAACGTGTATGCTTTGGGCTTCTCTGGTGTCTCAGTGGAAAAGAAACTTCCTGCCAATGCAGGAGAGGTGGATTTAATTCCTGGGTTGGGAAAGTCCCCTGGAAAAGGCAATTGCAACCAACACCAATATTCTTGCGTGGGAAATCCCATGGACAGAAGGAGCCTGATGTGCTTAAAGTCCATGAGGTTGTGAAAGAGTTAGACATGACTAGTCACATGACTAAAGGGTTAGTCACATGACTTAGTGAGTAAACAACAGCAGTGTGTATGGTTTGGTAGTTTGTTTGTTTGTTTTTCATATTTGAGTCATGGATCTTAAATTATCCATGTCCTAGAAAACATCAAAATATCTTTATTACTCCATAAAAATATAATAATAATGTTCATAGTATTCAACATAATTTTTTCTAAGAATGCCGAGGAAGTGAGTTTCTTGCATCCATCATTACTGATGAGAATTTGAGGTCAAGGTAGGTTGCTTTGTTTCAAATCCCTTTTATACTCCTTTTTTTTTTTTTCTAAACTTAAAATACTCTTGGTGGGTTTTCTTTATCTTTGGATTAAGATGTTTGGAATTTCAAAATTCACCATGGTATTTCTACTCACAGTCTTTTTAGAAGTCACATGATGAATATGGGCTCTTTCAATCTGAGTTCAGTTCAGTTTAGTCACTCAGTGATGCCCGACTCTTTGTGACCCCATGAATCACAGCACGCCAGGCCTCCCTGTCCATCACCAACTCCCGGAGTTCACTCAGACTCACATCCATTGAGTCAGTGATCCCATCCAGCCATCTTATCCTCCGTCGTCCCCTTCTCCTCCTGCCCCCAATCCCTCCCAGCATCACAGTCTTTTCCAATGAGTCAACTCTTTGCATGAGGTGGCCAAAGTACTGTAGTTTCAGCTTTAGCATCATTCCTTCCAAAGAAATCCCAGGGCTGATCTCCTTCAGAATGGACTGGTTGGATCTCCTTGCAGTCCAAGGGACTCTCAAGAGTCTTCTCCAACACCACAGTTCAAAAGCATCAATTCTTTGGCTCTCAGCCTTCTTAACAGTCCAACTGTCACATCCATACATGACCACAGGAAAAACCATAGCCTTGACTAGACCGACCTTAGTTGGCAAAGTAATGTCTCTGCTTTTGAATATGCTATCTAGGTTGGTCATAACTATTCTTCCAAGGAGTAAGCGTCTTTTAATTTCATGGCTGCAATCACCACCTGCAGTGATTTTGAGCCCCAAAAAACAAAGTCTGACTCAGTTTCCACTATTTCCCCATCTATTTCCCATGAAGTGATGGGACTGGATGCCATGATCTTCGTTTTCTGAATGTTGAGCTTTAAGCCAACTTTTTCACTCTCCTCTTTCACTTTCATTGAGGCTTTTTAGTTCCTCTTCACTTTCTGCCATAAGGGTGGTGTCATCGGCATATCTGAAATTATTGATATTTCTCCCAGCAATCTTGATTCTAGCTTGTGTTTCTTCCAGTCCAGCATTTCTCATGATGTACTCTGCATATAAGTTAAATAAGCAGGGTGACAATATACAGCTTTGACGTACTCCTTTTCCTATTGGGAACCAGTCTGTTGTTCCATGTCCAGTTCTAACTGTTGCTTCCTGACCTGCATACAGATTTCTCAAGAGGCAGGTTAGGTGGTCTGGTATTCCCATCTCTCTCAGAATTTTCCACAGCTTATTGTGATCCACGCAAAGGCCTGGCATAGTCAATAAAGCAGAAATAGATGTTTTTCTGGAACTCTCTTGCTTTTTCCATGATCCAGCAGATGTTGGCAATTTGATCTCTGGTTCCTCTGCCTTTTCTAAAACCAGCTTGAACATCAGGAAGTTCACGGTTCACATATTGCTCAAGCCTGGCTTGGAGAATTTTGACCATTACTTTACTAGCATGTGAGATGAGTAGAAGGCTAGATATTTTTTATTCATGGGAAAATTCTAAATTTTGTATTTACCTCTTTTCCCTTTCATTGTCTTATGAACACTTTCTCAAACTTTATTTGCATATATCTACATATTTGCTCCACACATAGATATTAATATCTTTCTGCTTTTATGCTCCACAAGAGTTGGGAAACTCTTCAATTTCACCTTGCCACCAAAAAACACAATTATCATTTAGCATTTGAACAGTCCACACTTCAGCTTTCCCATTTACATTTTTCTTCAAGAATTAAATGTTCAATTTTCAATTTTCAAGTTGAATCTCAAAAAAGTAATCACAATATCTTCTTGCATTTCAGAGGATATATAAGATATTAATAATATTTAGTCTAATATCTTACCTGTTTTTCTCACTGTTTCCATGAGTTTTGCTGTCTTTTGTGTCTTTTTTTCATGATGTGGCACTATCCAGATATTTAGTTATGCTTGGTTATATCTTTATTTGTTTATGCCTGGTTGTGTATTTTGATTAGGATCCATTATTACCTTTTTGGTAATGCTGTGTCTGCACAGGCTTCTTGACCTATAGGCCAAGTCATACCACTGTGGTTTATATTAATGTCTGGATAAAGTTATAATGAAAGAGCAGCAGAAACATTCCAGGTGTGGGGTTACCCTATTCATTCTGAGCTTTAGCGGCTACTCAAGTCATTACCTTCTTCTCTACCGTTAGTGCTCACATTCATTACGATTGCCTGGGCCAAGGGACCACTGTTGTTCAGTGCTAATCCGAAGATCTGAGGGTCAGGAGAGATGCAGAAAACTCCACCTGTGCCACTTAAACTAATTCCCCTGAAATTGCTTCAGTCTTTCCCTGATCCTGATACCATGCCATTGTTAGAGCCATTTTAACTTTCCATTGCACTGTGTTGTCTGCCTCAGGCTGCTTTCCATACTTTAGAAATTACTCATCCAGTGGAAGTGCCCCTCCATTCTGGCTATTGTTTCATTTTCTAGTGGTACTGTGGATTAGTGATGGAAGGAGAGGCTGTTCTGTGTGTGCCATCTGCCCTCTTGAATTTGTAAAGTAGTCCAGTTCAGTTCAGTTGCTCACTCGTGTCTGACTCTTTGTGATCCCATGGATTGCAGCATGTCAGGCTTCCCTGTCCATCAACACCTCCCAGAGTTTACTCAAACTCATGTCCATCAAGTAGTGATGCCATCCAGCCATCTCATCCTCTGTCATCCCCTTCTTCTCCAACCTTCAGTCTTCTGCAGAATCAGGGTATTTTCCAATGAGTCAGTTCTTCACATCAGGTGGCCAAAGTATTGGAGCTTCAGCTTCAGCATCAATGCTTCCAATGAATATTCAGGACTGATTTCCTTTAGGATGGACTGGTTGAATCTCTTTGCCATCCAAGACTCTCAAGAGTCTGCTCCAACACCACAGTTCAAAAGCATCAATTCTTCAGCACTCAGTTTTCTTTTCTATGGTCCAACTTTCACATCCTTACCTGACTACTGGATAAACAATAGATCTGACTATATGAAACTTTGTCAGCAAAGTGATGTCTCTGCTTTTTAATATGCTGTCTAGGTTGATCATAGCTTTTCTTCCTAGGAGCAGGTGTTTTTTAACTTCATGGCTGAAGTCACCATCTGCAGTGATTTTGGAGCCCATGAAAATAAAGTCTGTCACTGTTTCTATCATATCCTTATTTATTTGCCATGAAGTAATGAGACTGGATGCCATGATCTTAAGTTGAGTTGAGCTTTAAGTTGAGTTTTAAGCCAGCTTTTTCACTCTCCTCTTTCACTTTCATCATGAGGCTCTTTAGTTCCTCTTCACTTTCTGCCATAAGGGTGGTGTCATCTGCATATCTGAGGTTATTGATATTCTCTCAGTCATCTTGATTCCAGCTTGCATTTCATCCATCCTGGCATTTCTCATGATGTACTCTGCATATAAGTTAAAGTAGAAACTAAGTGTAACATTCTAACTACTGATTTGCCTACCTCTCTGGAATTTTTGTGTTAACACTTGTTGATACAGTCCTTCTAACTATGGGATGAGAACAACCATCAGCTCTTGA
Source organism: Redunca redunca (assembly GCA_006410935.1). Lineage (NCBI taxonomy): Eukaryota > Metazoa > Chordata > Mammalia > Artiodactyla > Bovidae > Redunca > Redunca redunca. The sequence continues at coordinate 129,919 of SJYQ01000631.1, forward strand.
GAGCTAGCTATTTCAACCCCAGCAACCTGATAGGGGCTGCTTGACTATAAGCATTGTCATTTCCTGCTGGATTCAGTTGAGAGACAATTGAAAAATCCATGAGGCATGCCCTGCCAGAACAATAATCTTCTTGCCTTCTCCTTGTTTAAATCCGCAGCTACCAATACAAATCCTTTCTTAGAATAATTGTGTTACAAATAATGAGGAAATCATGAAAAATATGCCCTAAATTCTCCTCCCTTTCAAGCTTATCTCCTGCAATAAGCTGTCTCCAACGCATCAGTGTACTTTAACTTATGCAGTCCCTACATCAGAGTTTCAAAATCAAGAGTGGAGATATTTGTAGAAGAAATGAAAGTCATTGTGTTCATTGATTCTGACCTTCTATGTGACTGACAATCTAATTGAAGGTTTGGCTTCTCACATATGATGTTGTCACATGAAAGTGAAAATTTTGTAACAAAAATTGGCAAAACTGAATTCAGTGGAAAGAAATTGTTGCACTTATTCCTTTGTCAATATCTCCAGAAACAGGAGCTCTGTATTCCACTTGTTACATCCATTCTGCTTTCCTCTCTACATCAGTCCTGCTAATGTTTTATGTGCAGTGACTCTTGAGGGTCCTTTTCTCAGCCCTGTCACTCTTACTACCATAAACTTTTCTTATTATCTGGTCCAAGCTTTTCTTTCTTAGTTGCAGGCCATTGCACCTACTCCTGCCACCATCTGAGCCTGTGAATAATTTCTACCCTTCATTTACACTGCTACCTCAAAGGTATTTACAGTCTGAGATCCTATTCCTCTTATGATTTCTTTTTCCACCTCTCCAGCTTTCCCCAAACTCTCTTGCCTGTTTGTGTAGATTTGTTTCCATTCTTGATAGATTTATCTAGTTTTCTAACTTCCTTCTAAAGAAAGCCAAATAGTGCCGGATGTTTCAGGTGCTGTAACAGGCGGGAGGGGAGACATGTGACATGGTCACTCCTTGCTGTGTGTGTCCTCTTTGGAGTAGAGCCTCAAAACTGTTGATCATCCTGCACATAAAATTAAGCATAATCCCAGTCAACTAACCCTGCTAATAAATCAAAGAAGCCCGTCATTCACTGGCTGCTTCCACTGCTCTCAGGGCCTCTGAGATATACTAGGGCATAATTCACTCCTCACAAACACTTAATACCACATTTCTGCCATTGACAATCTGATAATATTCAAATACTATTGCGGTATTATGCAGCTCACAATCTCAGATGCGATTCTGTAACAGCCTCACACTTTAGCATGCATTATGTAAGTTGGGATAAAATGGCCAGTCTTAAAACTCTTCTTCAATTGCAACCCAATATCATCGTTTCACACACAGAGCTTCGGGAACATTAAACATTTAGCTTCTTCCTTATTTAGCAGGTTCTGCGAAAGGGAGAAGAAACAGACAAACAGATGTTCCCTCTTCTGAGTCCCCAGGAGGTCTGAGGCGGAGTAGAGAGACCCTGAAATGGAGACAGCAACAATGACACTGAAGATGCATGTCTTCCGATTTTAAAAGAGAGTGAACAACAACAACAACAACAAAAAAACCCAAAACATTTACTGTCTCTTCTGGGAAAGTAGGAATACTCCACATTGCACTGGAGAATGTTGTTTTGAACTGGAGATCTTTCGAGGAGGTTACCACCTTATGAAACTGAGTTTCCCCACCTTACAGTTATTAACAAACTCCCCACATAATGTCCTGGAAGGTGGCATGATGGGTGCATTTTGTATTCCTAGTAGAAAATATCAGTAACTCAGAGACGAGAGTGACTAAAAAGAGCCTTCTTCTCACAGTCTCCCCGGATGCCAAGCCTTTAACAGGGACAAAAATCTTCTGTCTCACAACTCAGAATATATGTCTGAACATGAACATACCCTCAGGGAAGGTGGTGCAGTGATTCTCATTTATCTTAAGTGGTAAAAGACAGATATAAAGCATTTTCCCATTGCAAGTTTTGATAGAAGAAGATAAAAACTAAGACTTTCACTCTAACTTAGGAAGGCAGCTATAAAAGACATAAACTAATATACAGTAAAGGGAGGATACTTTTTTTTTAATGAAATAATATCCTAGCAAGAATGCTAACTGAGTAAGATATCAGAATATGGAATATATGGTCCTGGCTCTCTTTCCAAGAAATGATGGGATCCTGGCCAAGTTGCCTACATTTAGAGCCTTAGTTTTCTTTATTGATAAACTATGCTTTTGATTTTGAGCTACCAGCCCTCCCATTCCTGATACTCTAGTATAACTCTGCTGATAAGCAGACCAGAATATATTATCTGCTTTAATGTCTTTGGGCTTAGATCAATGAGAACTTAAAAAGGAAAATTGTGAAGGTAACATAGGGAGATAATACATATAGACAGATGGTTTGCCAATTAGTCATTAGAATTTTTTTTCTTTTTTTCCCCCATCTCTTGCTTTGCTGTCCTTTGCCTTTGAAGATGGCTGTGTTAATGCAACTGACTCTCCACGTGAGGGTGTGGCTGAGAAGATGAAAGAAGGCTACAGGACACATTTCCCTTTCTTTCATAGACTTGGTGGGGAGGATCTGTCTTTTCTGCTCCCACTTTGATTTATGCTTCTGGTTATTCAGAGACCAGTTAATCTTTAGTGACAGCAGCTGACCACTTCCACAAAACTTCAGAGAAATACGCCCAGCTACCATTTCCAGGAGGAGGGATTTCTCTGACAGTTTGGGAATGATTACCTTTGTGGGACTGCTGCTGCAAGGGAGACAGGGGGAGAAGCTTGCTGCTGCATTCTGATGTTTCTCTGTAGACCCTAGTGAGGGCAGGGGAATTGAACACTTTCAAGTTAATCAAACCCCAAACACCACAGACACCCCTGAAATAATTTGTGTAGGATAAAATGTTATTTTTAATTTTGTCTGTTTTGCCTGAAATTATCCAGTTTCACTGTCTACAAGAGATGCTTATAATTGAATATTTTCCCATTTGTGATCCTCAGTTTGTTTATATGTGAGCATTGGTAAAGGTGATTTTCTACTCAGTGGAGTTTGAATATTCATGTTAAAAAGGTTCATATCCTTCCCCTTCAATCTGCAATTTGGTTAGATAAATACACTGCATTACTTTCAAAATGCTTGACTCAGTGTGCACATGTTCTGTAGTGGAATTATACCCTGTAGTCTAGCCTTGTCTCTTTACTTCTACTTACGAACTACAGGAGAATCTCTTTTTCCTGGGAAACTTGAGTCTTTGATAAGTAAAATAAGGGAGTTGAAGTATTTGATCTTTCAGTGTCTCCCCAATAATAAGGTTTGATGTTTTACTATTAATAATGATATTAGCTAAGTAAAACTGCCAGAGGAAGAGCAACAAGGAGGGAAACACAACAGAATGGTGGAAGATCGCACTCACTATGCTAGAGGTTATATCTGTGGCAGGGGTCCAGAGGGTAAGCCTGATGTGATAGGAACCAGATGGAAGGTAGTTGAGCACTGCCAAACTTTCTCTACAGACATGCCTAAGCTCAATATTTTTTACAACTTCATTGTTTTAAGTTGGAAGCACATAGAAAAGCAAACTGTTTCATTATAAGTAAATATTTCAAACCAAGCAAACTTACATGTGAAAAACCTTAAAAATAAACATGTTCCTTAAAAGCAATGGTTGATGTTGGGTTGGCCATTTAAAGTGTTCTGGAAGTGCGCCTAGGAATGCAGTGTAGGAGAGGTTAAAATTAAGATGGATAACACATTAGAAATTCAAAGCTGTATCTAATTTAAAAAGATACATACTTTAAAATACAAAGATACATACTTTAAAATCATATAAAAGCCCCTTTTTTTGTGGATTTTTAAATTGCATTTTTCACCAACCTCTCCAGCACAGATAGAAATGAAGATATGGTGGCGATCTCAAACAAACTCGGACATGGAGGTGCTGTGCTGTGCTGTGCTGTGCTGTGCTTAGTCACTCAGTCATGTTTCTTTATGACCCCATGGGCTGTAACCCACCAGGTTCCTCTGTCCATGGGGATTCTCCAGGCAAGAATACTGAAATGGGTTGCCATGCCCTCCTCCGCGAGATATCCTCAATCCAGGGATTGAACCCAGGTCTTCTGCATTGCAGGTGGATTCTTTACAGTTTGAGCCACCAAAGAAGCCCAAGAATACTAGAGTGGGTAGCCTTTGCCTTATCCAGGGGAACTTCTGGACCCAGGAATCAAACCAGGGTCTCCTGCATTGCAGGCAGATTCTTTACCAGCTGAGCTACCAGAGAAGCTCCTGACATGGATAGAAACTAAAAATATGCCAATAAATCAATAGAGGTGGAACAGGTTGAAATTGATAGGGTTCTTGATAGCTCCAAGGGCAGATTCAAACAAAGGGTTGAACAATCATTTGCTAAATCTAATAAAAATTAATAATAGTAGTTCCATTCTCCATACATTTATCAATTCACTTAATAAATAAGTAGCTGTTAGGGAAGTGCATTAGGCACTAAGTACAGATCAGTGAACAAGATACAGCTATGAGATTGACCCTTGTCCTCCAGAACCATATAATTGAACAGAGAACATAGTCAGTGAGCAGGTAATTTCAAGTATGATGAGAGCCATGAAAGGGCAAAGGGGGCAAACAAACTTAATTACAAAGACAAGGAAGCACCTCAAAGATTGCCCTTTAACCTGAAAACTTACAAATGATATAGGGGGCAATCAGGCATTGGTCATTAATCCCCAGCTGCCTAGGAGCACTCACTTTGGCTGTAGCTAGAGGGCATGACTATGGTGAAATGATGATAACTCTGGGCTACTCCTGGCAACAATGCAGACTAGTCCCTGAGGGAAACCTCAAGGCAAAGTATTGTGCACAACATAACAAAATTAGATATAATTGAGTATAAGAGAGAAGAACAACTAATGTTACATTGCTCAGAGAGATATTGAAACCCCCTGATTTTGCTGGATTTTATGGTGTAATTTCAGGGTCTTTTTCTGGCTGGCTTTGTGAAAATTGGATTAGGAGGTTAAGCCTTTGACTGTGTAATTCACAACAAACTAGGGAAAATTCTTCAAGAGATAGGAATACCAGATCACTGACCTGCCTCTTGAGAAATCTGTATGCAGGTCAGAAAACAACAAGTAGAACTGGATATACAACAACAGACTGTTTTCAAATAGGGAAAGGAGTACATCAAGGCTGTATATTGTCACCCTGCTTATTTAACTTATATGCAGAGTACATCATGAGAAACGCTGGGCTGGAGGAAGCACAAGCTGGAATCAAGATTGCTAGGAGGAATATCAATAACCTCAGATATGCAGATAACACCACCCTTATGGCAGAAAGAGAAGAAGAACTAAAGAATCTCTTGGTGAAAGTGAAAGAAGAGAGTGAAAAAGTTGGCTTTAAACTCAACATTCAGAAAACAGATCATGGTATCTGGTCCCATCATTTGATAGGAAATAAATGGTGAAACAATGGAAAAGTGACAGACCTTATTTTTTGAGTTCCAGAATCACTTCATGTGGTGACTGAAGCCATGAAATTAAAAGACGCTTGCTCCTTGGAAGAAAAGTTATGACAAATGTAGACAGCATGTTAAAAGGCAGAGACATTACTTTGCCAACAAAGGAAAGTCTAGTCAAAGCTATGGTTTTTCCAGTAGTCATGTATGGATGTGAGAGTTGGAATACAAAGAATGCTGAGTGCCAGAGAATTGATGCTTTTGAACTGTGGTGTTGGAGAAGACTCTTGAGAGTCCCTTGAGCAGCAAGGAGATCCATCCTAAAAAAAATCAGTCCTGAAGTTGAAACTCCAATACTTTGGGCACCTGATGTGAAGAACTGACTCATTTGAAAAGCACCTCATGCTGTAAAAGATTGAAGGTGGGAGAAGAAGGGGACACCAGAGGATGAGATTGTTGGATGGTATCACGATCTCAATGGACATGAGTTTGAGTATATTTCAGGAGCTGGTGATGGACAGGGAGGCTTGGCGTGCTACAGTCCATGGGGTCACAAAAAATCAGACACAACTGAGCAACTGAACTGAAATGAACTGAAGAGGTATTCAGTTCAGTTCAGTTCAGTTCAGTCGCTCAGTTATGTCCAACTCTTTGAGACCCCATGAACCGCAGCACGCCAGGCCTCCCTTTCCATCATCAACTACTGGAGTCCACCCAAACCCATGTTCATCAAGTCGGTGATGCCATCCAAACATCTCATCCTCTGTTGTCTCCTTCTCCTCCGGCTCTCAATCTTTCTAAGCATCAGGGTCTTTTAAAATGAGTCAGCTCTTCGCATTAGGTGGCCAAAGTATTGGAGTTTCAGCTTAAACATCAGTCCTTCTAATGAACACCCAGGACTGATCACCTTTAGGATGGACTGGTTGGATCTCCTTGCAGTCAAAGGGACTCTCAAGAGTCTTCTCCAACACCACAGTTCAAAAGCATCAATTCTTCAGTACTCAGCCTTCTTCACAGTCCAACTCTCACATCCATACATGACGACAGAAAAAACCATAGCCTTGACTAGACTAGACGGACCTTAGCCGGCAAAGTAATGTCTCCTTTTGAATATGCTATCTAGGTTGGTAATAACTTTTTTTCCAAGGAGTAAGCGTCTTTTAATTTCATGGCTGCAATTACCATCTGCAGTGATTTTGGAGCCCAGAAAAATAAAGTCTGACACTGTTTCCACTGTTTCCCCATCTATTTCCCATCAAGGGATGGGACTGGATGCCATGATTTTCGTTTTCTGAATACTGAGCTTTAAGCCAACTTTTCCATTCTCCTCTTTCACTTTCATCAAGAGGCTTTTGAGTTCCTCTTCACTTTCTGCCATAAGAGTGGTGTCATCTGCATATCTGAAATTATTGATATTTCTCACGGCAATCTTGATTCCAGCTTGTGCTTCTTCCAGTCCAGCGTTTCTCATGATGTACTCTGCATATAAGTAAAATAAGCAGGGTGACAGTACACAGCCTTGACGTACTCCTTTTCCTATTTGGAACCAGTCTGTTGTTCCATGTCCAGTTCTAACTGTTGCTTCCTGACCTGCATGCAGACTTCTCAAGAGGCAGGTCAGGTGGTCTGGTATTCCCATTTCCTTCAGAATTTTCACAGTTTATTGTGATCCACACAGTCAAAGGCTTTGGCATAGTCAATAAAGCAGAAATAGATGTTTTTCTGGAATTCTCTTTCCTTTTCCATGATCCAGCGGATGTTGGCAATTTGACCTCTGGTTCCTCTGCCTTTTCTAAAACCAGTTTGAACATCAAGGAGTTCACAATTCACGTATTGCTGAAGCCTGGCTTGGAGAATTTTGAGCATTACTTTACTAGCATGTGAGATGAGTGCAATTGTGCAGTAGTTTGAGCATTCTTTGGCATTGTCTTTCTTTGGGATTGGAATGAAAACTGACCTTTTCCAGTCCTGTGGCCATTGCTGAGTTTTCCAAATTTGCTGGCATATTGAGTGCAGCACTTTCACAGCATCATATTTCAGGATTTGAAAGAGCTCAACTGGAACTCCATCACCTCCACTAGCTTTGTTTATAGTGATGTGTTCTAAGGCCCACTTGACTTCACATTCCAGGAAGTCTGGCTCTAGATGAGTGTTCACACCATTGTGATTATCTGGGTCGTGAAGATTTTTTTGTACAGTTCTCCTGTGTATTGTTGCCACCTCTTCTTAATATCTTCTGCTTCTGTTAGGTCCACACCATCTCTGTCCTTTATCGAGCCCATCTTTGCATAAAATGTTCCCACCTTTAGAATAATAAAATAAAATAGAGAAAAAGCAATGAAACCAATTTAGTGGTTATGATGATGTCACCCCCTCATCGCCATCCATCCTAATTGTGCCCATCTTTGCATGAAATTTTCCCTTGGTATCTCTGATTGTCTTGAAGAGATCTCTCGTTTTTCCCATTCTATTGTTTTCCTCTATTTCTTCGCATTGTTCTCTTATGAAAGCTTTCTTGTCTCTCCTTGCTGTTCTTTGGAACTCTGTATTCATATGGATAGATCTGCTTTTGAAATGTGGTTGTGGAGGACTCTCGAGTGTCCCTTGGACTGCAAGTAGAAAACCTAAAGGAAATCCTAGAAGAAATCAATCCTGAATATTCACTGAGTGATGCTGAAACTGAAGCTCCAAAACTTTGGCCACCTGATGGAAAGAGTCATTTCATTGGAAAAGACCCTGGTGCTGGGAAAGATTGAAGGCAGGATAAGGGATGACAGAGGATTAAATGGTTGGATGGCATCACTGATTCAATGAACACGAGTTTGAGCAAGCTCTGGGAGATGATGAAGAACAGGGAGGCCTGAATGCTACAGTCAATGGTGTTGCAAAGAGTTGAACACGACTGAACAACTGAATATGAACAGCAACATCTCTGTCTGCCTTTTACCCTCAGTAGGAGTTGTAGAGACCTGGAAGGTTTAAAGGTCAAATTTAAGGCTAAGCATGATGAGATTAAGGTGTGGCTCTAGAGTAGGGGGTCAGATATTTGTCTTTAAGAAAGATCTTTCTCAGAAAAGGACTCAGGAGTTCTCAGTATGTTTGTGGTGACTGAAGCCATAGATGTAGGTGACTTTGCTTGGGAAATGGGTAAAAGATTTAATGGGACCCAGAATTCTAACTGAGATTTTACGTTGATCAGTAATTTTGTGCTTTTCCTAAAGAGTTGTACATTCTCATTTAATTTTCATTATTTCAATATTTGTAGTTAGAGTTATCTTTCTTCTATGTCTGTATTAGAGAATGGAAGCATATGCATTTAAATCTAAGTGGCAAATCCAGAAGGACAATCAAGCATTGCATTTCCCAGCCCCACGCCTTCTTCAGTTAATTTCTATTTTTTTCCCCATACAGAGCAAGAATTTTGTCCTAAATTTTCTGGATAATTGTTCCAATTTCCTACTTGAATATTGAGAAATATCTCTTGGAAGTTGACAAATTGTCAAAAAGAGGAGCTTTTAGAGTTCCATGTGAAACTTGAACCTTGCATCACCACTGTGGGCAAGTAGCATAATATTGTTTCTAGAGGCACATGGAATTGTGTTTGCAAAGTAAGAGAAATTGCATATGATTGATAATAGTTTCACATATGCTGTCATTATGTGTTTAACTAACTTAGAAACAGAATCATCTCTTTGATTTGATGTGTATTCCAGGTGGTAATTTTAATAACATTTTAGGGCATCTTTTCTCAGGCACCAGAGAATTCACAGCCATTCTTAATATTATCCTCCAGTGACTCTCCTCACAAAGGTGATGCCCTGCCTCTGATGAGCCTGAACTCTGATTCATTTAGAATTTTTCATTAAGCTCTATTTAGAGAGAAAATATGGCAACACTTTGGGTGACCAGTCCAATAGTAGCCCCTTAACCTCAGTGAAGAACATCTGAAGGGAAATGACACTTCCGTTCATGGAAGAACCCTGTGTTCGTCTTCAGATCTTGGTTTCTGTTCAAAATTGAATGAAATGCTTTTTCTCCATCAGCTGTCAGATTGTCAAAATGCACTGCACTTGTTTGGATTTGGGGTATTGGAGTGGTGGGGAGGCCATCTGCTTTCTCTGACATGATGATTCTCCATATTTTGCCAGATGTAATTATTCAGTCCCTTGTACCCAGGCTTTCCTTGAGAAGAGGCATTCAAATGTCCACTATTAAACATTTTTCAAATAGAAGACAGGATTTTATGACTCTGCAATGGCAGGATCAGTGGTTTTATGCTCCTTAGCATTGTGATAATGTGTATCTGCTTCCCCCACGCAGGCTATGCTGTGGTTAGTGTTGATTTGGTAAAAATGTTTTTGTTTTGTTTTGTTTCTGCAGATACTGTGTCTACAGAGGGCAAATTGTATTTCTTGATAGAGCCCCCTGGTCTTAAAGCACACTTCACTAATCCCAGCTCTTGTTTGTTGTTTTCAGTCTAAAACAAAGAAAACAATTATAAATTAATCTGGAAGCAATAAGAAGGAATGAGAGCAGAGGTGGAATATCTACAGAGAACAATTGAAATGTGAACATTTTTAAATATAAAATACTATAAAATATTACTTAGATATAATTTTAGTTAAAATGACGTATATACCCATAAAGTCTCTGATCTTACCCCCCC
>SJYQ01000631.1:140067-188916 GCA_006410935.1 Redunca redunca
CAGACTACAGATGGCAGTCAAGTTTATCTCACAGATTTTACTATTGCTGAAGTTAACATTCTGGAGGATAGAAACTTGCAAATTTCTCCTCACACAGAGTTTTACAGTTATTAGAAGATTGATAACCTCTTTTGACCTTTGGAGAGGGCTATTGGCATTGCATGTTTTGTTGTTTGTATTGCTTTGTATAAGAAATATACCTTTAAAGGCAGGAGGTGTGCTCTGACACAGGTCCTCTGAACCTCTCTACTGCAGATCTTGGTTATAATGAGAACTCTTGAAATTGCTCATCTGTGCCATTGTTGTGTTTGGCCCATTAAACTCTGAGCTCATGAAAGAAAGGAGTTACATGTAGTCTCTACTAGGTCAGGGGCATATACTTCTCTAAGAAAAGTGCTGGCTAGAAAGAAGTGATTGATTGTGTGTTGTGAAGTGTTTATATAAACACGTGAACTAGTTACACAGATATATTGTACTTGTGGCCTGAGGAGACAGTAATGGAAGTGGCTGTCTGGCAGCCTGCACTCTGTCTCAAATTTGCTCTTCTGGAGGCATGATGATAGAGGCAAAGGTGACTTTCCTACTAAGTGAAGTCTGCATGTACAAGATCATTTGTATTTAACAGAGGGAAGTCAAAGGGGTGATATGCAAAGTATTGATAATTTAGTGACCTTTATACCTTCACTTACCTAGTGATGTAGAAGATAATGCTTCTCAATATTCAAATGATTGGCTGACCACTTAATGATCTTCAAATGGGTTTTTAGAGTTCCATGTAAAACTTGAGCCTTGCAGATACCACTGTGGGCAAGTAGCATAATATTGTTTCTGGAAGCACATGGAATTTTGTTTGCAAAGTAAGTGATGCTGTGTCTTCCATAGAGGACTGGGAATCAATGTTCAACTGGGGTGAAATAAAAACATATTCTTTCCAAAAATATAATTCTCCTCACGGCCGTAGGACAGAAGAGAATATCAGGCATGACAAAAAACAGCCACACAGGACTTTGAAGTTGGAGAGAGAGAAACTGTATTTACATAAACAAATCATGGAGCCAATCTGAGGTACCTACCACAGTCTTGGCCTTGGAGGAGGGCTTGACAACCTACTCCAGTATTCTTGCCTGGAGAATCCCGTGAACAGAGGAAACCGGTGGGCTAAAGTCCATAGGGTCACAAAGAGTCGGACATGACTGAAGTGACTTCACTGAAGTGAAACACCACAGTCCTGGAAGCTGAGACTGACAGTAACTCACTAGAGGTGATGATGATCCTGAAGCAAAGTGCTAGTTGTCCAAGGAAAACTTTCATGAACACAGGCTGTGTAGGACATGGAAAAATGTAGAAGATCCAAGATAAGATATCCAAATTTACCCAGGGAAAATTCTCTTTGTCCTATGTGGGCAAAGAGTCTCTCACATATCTTTGGTGAGTAAGAAAGCAGACTTCTGTCAGAAGCTTTGAGCATACCATGTGTTGTCTAAATATAGACATAAGATAAATATGTAATGAAATGTGTTTGTCAAAAACTTTTAAATGTATATACTTTGGGGTATATTACCGAAATACTTTTCACACTATTTAAGTTGGATAATTGGTAATTATTTCTGACATGATGTCTGGTGTAGAACTTGAGAATTCTGGTTATTCATTTCTTCATGTGTTGAGATGGGCACAGGTAATCATTTCAAGAAAAACTTTGGCCTTGTTCCATGTTCCAACTTGGTCTTTCTCTGTACAAAAATAAAGATGCAATTTATCCATGAAAGAATACTTACCATACAACTTTATTTTCTTGAGAATGTTATTTCTAATTCTCTTTTTCTTATGAAGTTACAGCATATAACTTATTCATAAATTAGATGGTCTCAGATATTATATTTGGTAAGTTTCTGTAAGTATCTCAGATATGCAGATGATATCACTCTAATGGCAGAAAGTGACAAGGAACTAAAGAACCACTTGATGAGGATGAAAGTGGAGAGTGAAAAAGCTGGCTTGAAACTCAACATTAAAAAAACTAAGATCATAGCATCTGGTCCTATCATTTCATGGCAAATAGAAAGGGAAAAAGTGGAAGAAATGACAGATTTTATTTTCTTGGGCTCCAAAATCACTGCAGATGGTGACTGCAGCCATGAAATTAAAAGACGTTTCCTCCAGCCTGCCGCTTCACTTTTGTACCTCTGGGCAGCCTGATGTACTCTATTTGGGCTTGCACAAACACACACACACACACACACACACACACACACACACACACACTGACTCTTTCTTATGAAGCAAACAATAAAATAAGAATAAAAAGCGAACAAACAAAAGCAAACCAGAGTAACACTTTGCCTCCTCTTCTTTGTGGAAAATTGACTGAACAGAGCCATTCAAGTTTCAGATATAAATGAAAAGATTGTGACGACACCAAGGAAAACCTAATAGTAGAAGATTTGTTAAATGTATTCTAATTAAGCAATCTCATATCACCTCTATCTCCATTGTTTATAATAGTGATCTTTTTAGAGTTTTAAGTCAATACCAAAAAAAGAGAAAGGTTTGTCAAACTAGGTAAGTGTTGGATTTTTTTTTTTATTTTTGGCCTTATGATGATCATCATAGGGACTAAGATTTGTTCCAAACTAGCTTAATAGTGAACATACAAAATAAAGATAGAATCACCTCTGATTTTATGCCATGTGTGTATGTGTGTACTCACATAAGCAAAAAGTAAAAACACAGATAAGAAGTCTCCTTCATATTGAGACCATTTCTCTCAGGGTGTGCAGTGACTCACAACCACAACAGCCAGTAACTTTCTCTTCATTCCAAAATAGGAAATGTTTTTCTCACAGATCTTTTCTTTTTTATTATTATTAACCCCTTTGTACCTTGATACTCTCACAATGTATGGACTCCGCTGCTGCTGCTGCTAAATCACTTCAGTCATGTCCGACTCTGTGCAACGCCATAGACGGCAGCCCACCAGGCTCCCCAATCCCTGGGATTCTCCAGGCAAGAACACTGGAGTGGGTTGCCATTGCCTTCTCCGATATATGGACTCTAAAGGGCAGGAAATATACTGTTTTGTTAATAATATTATAAAATCTAGAGAGGATTGGGAGCTATTTTAATGAAAGAGTTTTTATTTTCCTATTAAAAAAAAAGCCCAAACCCTATATTCTGTCCACTGAAGGACCCTTTCTAAATACTGAACCCATGCTTTTTGATGGTTCCCAATTCAGCTATGACACTTCTCTTCCAACTACTAATAATTCATTCAATGACTTTTTCTTGGAGCTGCTCATGATCTTTGTGCTGTGGAAGGTTTGAGAAGTATGGATAGAATGACTCCATGGTTTATTTTCTTTGATTTATTTCTTATCTTATAGACATTCTTTTATGCCATAACTTTCTTTGGATCATAGAAAAAGCAAGAGAATTCCAGAAAAAACATCTATTTCTGCTTTATTGACTACACTAAAACCTTTGACTGTGTGGATCACAACAAACTGTGGAAAATTTGAGATGGGAGTACCAGAGCACCTTACCTGTCTCTGGAGAAACCTGTATGCAGGTCAAGGAGCAACAGTTAGAACCAGACATGGAACAACAATCTGATTACAAATTGGAAAAGGAGAATGTCAAGGCTGTGTATTGTCACCCTGCATATTTAACTTCTATGCAGAGTACATCATGCCAAATGCTGGACTGGATAAAGCATAAGCTGGAATCAAGATTTCAGGGTGAAATATCAATAACTTCACATATGTAGATGACACCCTTATGGCAGAAAGCGAAGAGGAAATTAAGATTTTATTGATGAAGATGAAAGAGGAGAGTGGAAAAACTGGTTTAAAACTCAACTTTCAAAAAACTAAGATCATAGCATCTGGTCCCATTGCTTCATGACAAATAGATGGGGAAAAAAATGGAAACAGTGACAGACTTTATTTTCTTAGGCTCCAAAATCACTGCAGATAGTGACTGCAGCCATGGAATTAAAAGACACTTATTCCTTGGAAGAAAGCAATGGCAGCCCACTCCAGTACTCTTGCCTGGAAAATCTCACGGACAGAAGAGCCTGGTAGGCTGCAGTCCATGGAGTCACAAAGAGTCAGACACGACTGAGCGAATTCACTTTCACTTTTCACTTTCATGCATTGGAGAAGGAAATAGCAACCCACTCCAGTGTTCTCGTTTCCAGGGATGGGGGAGCCTAGTGGGCTGCCGTCTATGGGGTCGCACAGAGTCGAACAGGACTGAAGCGACTTAGCAGCAGCAATTCCTTGGAAGAAAAGTTATGACCAACCTAGGCAGCATATTAAAAAGCAGAGACACTACTTTCAAATGTCCATCTAGTTAAAGCTATGATTTTTTCCAGGAGTCATGTATGGATGTGAAAGTTGGACTATAAAGAAAGCTGAGCATTGAGAATTGATGCTTTTGAATTTCGGTGTTGGAGAAGACTTGAGAGTCCCTTGGAGAGTAAGGAGATCAAACCAGTCCATCCTAAAGGAAATCAGTCCTGAATATTCATTGGAAGGGCTTATGCTGAAGCTGAAACACCAATACTTTGGTCACCTGATACAAAGAGCCAACTCATTAGAAAAGACCCTAATTCTGGGCAAGATTGAAGGCAGAAGGAGAAAGGGACACCAGAGAATGAGATGGTTGGATGGCATCACTGACTCAATGGACATGAATTTTAGCAAACTCCAAGAGATGGTGAAGGATTGGCAAGCCTAGTATGCTACAGTCCATGGGATGGCAAAGAGTTAGACACGACTGAGAAACTGAACATCAGCAAATAAGTTTTGTCCCTCTAATAGTGCCAGGTAACTAGATATCTCAAATAAAATCAACCTTTTAATAGACTTCCCTGGTGGCTCAGACGGTAAAGCGTCTGTCTACAATGCGGGAGACCTGGGTTTGATCCCTGGGTTGAGAAGATCCACTGGAGAAGGAAATAGCAATCCACTCCAGTACTATTGCCTGGAAAATCCCATGGACAACGGAGCCTGATAGGTTACAGTCCATGGGGTCGCAAAGAGTTGGACACGACTGAGCGACTTCACTTCACTTCACTTTTAATAGATGTAACTTTCCTCTTCTTTTTTGAAAATGTTCTTGTCACATGCCCATGAATCTAAGATTCAACTATTATTCTTATACTATTCAATATGATGGGTAAATGACATTACTGTAGAGGTTTTGCTTACAAAATTGTATTTGATTAATTGGGCTTCTGGTATGTGCATAGGTAACCAGTCCAATATTATACCTATCTTCCATGTATCATTACACATGGATTCTCCATATATAGTAACACTACAAACCACAGTTCTGGTCACTGATGCCTAGAGAGAGGCCCATCACTTATAAGAAACTACACCAAACCAGCACCCGTTGACTTCCCCATCTTTTATTTGTCCAGAAGAGTGAACAACCATCTCCAAGAAATCTTGCTCAGAGCCCCCAGAAACAACAACATTGCCTTTGTCCCTATTCTGCTAGTATTGAGCATATGTGGCATATTTCCATGGTCCTTGTCACTATGGCAAATGAAACGTCAGCACCTATACATATATGTCATTGACTTTGTTATTGTTATACCTAGTAAAACCCACATTTGTCCTTGATTATTAAAGTGCCATATAACATAAAATCTGCATTTGAATTAGGAACCTCAACTTTGATTACATCAATAGTATCAAATGTATTCCCAGATGCCTTGTCGTACCTGTTTTGTATTAGGATTTTTTCTTTCAATTGACTTTCTTTGAATAAATATATAGTCTCATCATTATTTGTACCTTCACATAATGACCTGTGTATGCTTTGGATATTAATAAATAAATGCACAAGGTAGAATTGCTCTTTATTAAAATTCACAATATTCTCTGGCTGCATTTTAAAAAATGTCAGATGTCAGTCCTCCCCCTCCAACCCAGCCACACATGCTTTTTTCCTGGATTAGAGTTAGTCATGTCTCATTCAGTATCTCTGAAAACACTGTTAGAATTTCCTGATTTTTATTTCCTTTGAGTTGGAAAAACAGCTAGCTAAAATTTTTACAATTTAAGTTAAATGGAACAAGCAGAATTTATGGGATTTTCTTTGATACTTTCTTTTTTAAAAGCAATGTTTTTTATTGTTAGGCTTTTGCATTAGATTTTGGGTGTTTTGGGGATGTCATGCTTCTTCTTATTTTGCTACTTTCTCAGTTTCTTTCTTCCCTGCTTCCTTCCTCCTTTTCCTCTTCGTATTTCTCCTTGAACTAGACTACTATGCTCCAATGTTAAGAATTTTTATACCTATGAAAGTTTACACCTTTAGAAAATGTGCCTTTACCACATTTATCACAAAATCTAATAGGAACAATAGTATTTTTACTCACTTGAAATGAAGAATCTAGAATTATATAGGATTGTAGAGGTTTCATATATATAAGCAACAAAATGGATGAATTCAAAATAAAGCAGACAAGTGAAAGTTTTGCTCTAATATATTTCCTAAATGTAATTTTAAACATATTTACTGTATTTCCCCTAGTCCCTATTCCATGATACAGGAATGAGTGAAGAAGATAAAATATCCTATAAGTGATATTTAGCTAAGTTATTTTAATAGGAGTTTCATTATATCTAGCCATTGAACGAGGTGGAAAGTGAGCCCTAGGGAACTGTAATGATTTGACAAAGGTCATTTCAGCAGTAAATGATATAGAAAAGAGTGGTTCCCAGAGACCTGACCTCTATGCCCAGCCCCACCATTCTGTTATATTCCATTTTCCCCTGATAATGCCATAAATGCTTATGTTATTTTGATGGGAAAAAACAATAGCAATGTTTCATATTTTATATTTAAAATGATATTATTCTTTACTCAAATAGAAAAAAATCACAATATTTTAGAAACACGGGTATTTTTTTCTTATAGAAGTATATACAGAAGTCTAAAAATCTATTATTTTGGTGAGCCCTACTAGATTCAGTTTTTGTGTATCTTTTGTTTTG
Source organism: Redunca redunca (assembly GCA_006410935.1). Classification (NCBI taxonomy): domain Eukaryota; kingdom Metazoa; phylum Chordata; class Mammalia; order Artiodactyla; family Bovidae; genus Redunca; species Redunca redunca. Next base: position 147,078 of record SJYQ01000631.1, read on the forward strand.
TTTTTTTGTGTTTTTGGTTCTTTTTTCTTAACAAAACTAGAAGTTCCATGGCCTATATTAAAAAAAGAAAAAGAAAAGAAAGAAGGGAGGGAAGGAAGAAGGAAGGAAAGAAAGTCAATGCATATATATATGCTGCTGCTGCTGCTGCTAAGTCGCTTCAGTCATATCCAACTCTGTGCGACCCCATAGACGGCAGCCCACCAGGCTCCTCCGTCCCTGGGATTTTCCAGGCAAGAATACTGGAGTGGGTTGCTATTTCCTTCTCCAACGAATGAAAGTGAAAAGTGAAAGGGAAGTCATTCAGTCGTGCCCGACTCTCAGCGATCCCATAGACTGCAGCCCGCCAGGCTCCTCCATCCATGGGATTTTCCAGGCAAGAGCACTGGAGTGGGGTGCCACTTAGGTCTACAGCATAATGAGTTAATATACAATTTGCTTTGTCAAAAATGTAAATTTCATCTCACAGTTCTAACCATTCATTATTGATCAATTAAAGTAATTATAAAAGGCATTTTCAACTTTGTCTTACTCTGAGATGAGTATGTGAGCTCCTCAAAGTAAACAGAAGGAAAGGTTGTGTCTTACCCAGGTGTACACAAGATGATAGCCACATGATATGATGCACATAAAATGTGGCTATATCTCAGGGACTATCACTCTCATATTATACTTTTATTGCTTTAAATTCTTTAAGCCTCCATTTAACGGTATTTTTTTTCCTCTGAAAGGTGTTGTACATTAAATTTAAAAATATAACTTCTATTTAGTAGCTATCTCCTTAATGGGGAATATCCATTGGCCAAATAAAAAACAGAATTTGACATAATTTCGGGAAAGGTGCCTATCCAGTTTAAACTCATGTCAAAATCAGTTCATGTGACAGAATGTGACTTGATGATAGATAAAAACCTGATATATCTCAGTGGAAGAACATTAGCAAGTGAAGCTTCTGGTACATGAGTCAGTAAGTGGAGGTGTGGACTTCCTGCCAAGAGATTGGTGAGATTCCTTCACTCTGTGAAGTACTTCAACTGTGACAGTGTTATTAACTTTTTCATTAGGACTTTCACCTGAGGCCTGGGAAGCTCTCCTTGAGTCAGTTTGGAAGTACCATTTGAAGATGTTTCTCCATGCTGTGTTAGAGTTAAAAAGAAAATAATTCAGAATATTTATTTATTTTTTTGGAATATAGTTATTTGCAATGGTCTGTTAGTTTCCGATGCACAGCAAAATGATTCAGTTATACATATACATATATTCATTCTTTTTCAGATTCTTTTCTCATATAGGTTATTATAGAATATTGACTAGAGTTCCTCGTGCCATAAAGTAAGTCCCTATTTGTTATCTCTCTTATATACTCTAGTATATATACGTTAATCCCTAGCTTCTCTTACATGTTTCCCTTCTGTAACCATAAGCTTATTTTTTGATATCTACAAGTCTAAAATGGATTAAAAAAAAAAAACCTCTAGACAACATCTTCTGCAGAAAACTACTGTTCATAGACAGTCAAAAATTAAAGAAGATCATCAAATCACCTTTTTGCATTTTCTTAGTTATAGGAACCCCAATTTTTTAATTTCCTCATGTATCTCCATGATTTTAAAAATTCACCTAATTTGCTCATCTTTTTTAAAAAAGTAGCAATAATTTCAAAATTCCAAATGCAGTAATAAATGCAAAGAATGAGAAAAATACCAACTTTATTACACTGTATATCCCAATTCTTTATGATACTCTGAATTTCTGCTGATATTTCTCATAATGGTACTATATTACCAAATATAATTCAGCTTTAAGGAAAGTAGAATCACAAGCTTGTGTGCTCAGTCATGTCCAATGGAAGAACACTGGAGTGGGTTGCCATTTCTTCCTCCAGAGGATCTTCCCGACCCAGGGATCAAATGCACATCTCCTGCATCTGCATCATCATAGGTGGATTCTTTACCTCTGAGCTGCTTCTTGGGGAAGTCCAGACCAAATGCAAAATAGAAACCTATCTCATCCAGAGACTGGAGGTATGCTTCTTGACTAGTTAGCTCGGCAAATACAATCCACCAGGGCATCAGCCAACAAAATTTGAGTACCGCATTATCCTACAGCATAAAAGTATGAAGCAGTAAAGGAGTAACAACACATGATTCTATGATTATGCATACTCTTCGTCAGGTTCTGTTTTCTTTCTGCCTTTGAGATCATGGTGGGACCATTCTTTTTGGTCTCTAAGTTGAGTAAATAACATGTACTGTTCTTTCCAACAGGTTTTAAGTGTAAGTACAATATTCTAGACACTTCAGACCTCTTGCCCTTTTAAACAGGGTTTCACAGTGAGGATAAGCAAAGAAGAGTCTCCTATCCTTACAGAATGGATATGTCTCAGAAGCAAAAAAATAACAATTTTTGTTTCAAAACACTGAGATCTGTTATGGCAACTTAATCCACTCTCTACTGATTAACAGACATGCATGTGTGTGTGAGTGCTCAGTGGCTTCAGTTGTGTTGGACTCTTTGTGACCCTATGGACTGCAGCTCACCAGTCTCCCCTGTCCATGGGATTTTCCAGGCAACAATACTGGAGTGGATTGCCATGCCCCCCTCCAGAGTATCGTCCTGACCCAGGGATCGAACCAGCATTCCCTGGGTCTCTTGCATAGCAGGCAGATTCTTTAGGAATTCTTCAGGCAGATTAGGGAAGCCCCTAATAGACATGACTGACATCTAAGCACATCTAAACATGAAAAAATAAATTGTTTTTAAAGTAAATTTATTACACACACACACATATATACATATGTGGGTTCAGTGGTAAAGAATCTGCCTGCCAATGCTGGGATGCAGGTTTGATCTCTGGGTTTGATCCCCTGGAGAAGGAAATGACAATCCACTTCAGTATTCTTGCCTGAGAAATGCTACTGACAGAGGAGCCTGGTGGGCTACAGTGCATGGGTTTGCAAAAGAGTCAGATATGACTAAGCAACAACAACAACAACACACACATACACAAACACATACACTCATATATCATAGTAAATATGTTTTCTGAGTTGATCACATATTAGACTTAAACAGAAGCCCTGTCCATCTCTATTGCTAAACTAAATATTTGGTGGGCAAGAATATATACTCTACCTTTATCAAAAGCAACAGACGTAAGGAAAAGCAGTCATGAACTGTATGAATTTCCTAGGGCTGTCATAATTAATTACCACAGACTGGGTAATTCAATAAACAACAGAACTTTAGTCTCTCACAGGTTTGAATTCTAGAATTCCAAAATTAAGCTGTGAACAGGGTCATGTTCCTCTAAAGCCTCTAAGGAAGATTTCTTTCCTGTCACTTTCTAACTTCTATTGTCTCTTGACAATCCTTTGTGTTTCTTAGCTTGTAGCTACATCACTTCAATCTTTATGTGCATTTTCACATGGCTTTCTTTTCTGTGTGACTTTACATGACCTTTTTATGAGGATACCAGTCATTACATTTAGGGTCAACTGCATTCTAAGGTTCTAAGTGGACTTAAATTTTGAAGGTGGGGAGACACTGCCGAACGCTATACACAAGCACCGCTCTAAATAGATTTTGTAGTTTCAAATATTATCTATGTAATTATTGAGCTGATGCTGCAATTAAAAGTAACTATGACATTCGATCCTTCTGCTATTCTTTCTTATTGCTGATGATACTATATACATATATGCTATAAATGAAAACTGAGGACAAAGATGGATTCTTAGTCATCCTTTGTTAATAATAATTGATATGAGATAAACATTTGGGAAAGGAATAAAGTGATTGAATACATACACTTATTATTGATCAAAAGACGATTAGATTTTCTAAGTGTGAATCCCACAGAACTACTGGTTTTATAATTATGTTGCTATCTGGATAACTATTAGGTCTCGAAAGAAGCTCAAGCCTGCTAATTTCTTATTCAATTTTTAAATTTTATCTTGTATCTTGTATGTTTATCTTTTCTATTAATGTGATGAGTAAGCATGTAGTGCAGATAAACTTACAGGGTAACTATTTACAGATTATCAATATCACCTCCATCATTATTAAATAAGAATTGATATGTACTCCATATTGCTAATGGCAAATAGAAAGGCGGGGAATTTGAATTCGGTTTTGAAGAATGAACAATCAAATTGCTTTAGGCCATATAAAACACACAAGATAGTTTTGATGATGATAAATATACGGAATGCAACTGAAATTAATTTCAAGGATTAGAGTTGCCAAAAGAAATTTCATTAAAGATAATTTGCTTATTATCTGGGTTAAGGTACTCAGTTCTCTGAGAAAGATAAGTTTTTAAGGAATTAATCCTTTAGCTCATTTTGTTTACCTGACTAAATCTATTAGAACTTGAAGTAATGCAACTTAATGGTGAATTTTGGTGAGAAGAAAGCTGAGAACTTACTGTAATTTTTTTGATTATCAGAACTCTAAAATGTAGAAATCTTGGTTTCCAGTAGATGGTAGTTTAGAGACATAGGAGCTCAATCAAGGTACCTGAAAGGAGGAGATATGTGTCCCTGAATAAAATGTCATTTCTATTGTAGTTTTACTAAGGATTGTCCCTAAGAGCTTCATAAGTCTTGGTTTCCTTGGATCTTATTTATTGCTTAGAATAGTGCCATGTTGTGCTCTCATTTAGCGTGGCACATCAGAGTATATGATAAATTTATTTTTTCTACTTTAAATTCCCACAGAGCACAATGATAGAGACATAATGCATCTGCATACACATGCAAGGTAGTTTGAATTTAATGCATTTCATATCATTAAAGTTAACATTTCATGTATTACATTTTCTTTTAGAATACACTTGCATACATCCATATCCATATAGATATATGCACACACACACACAAAATCCCATTATGCAGATCAATTTACATGATCACAATGTTCATATCCATAAAGCAGTGAACTTCCCAAATCAGATGCATGCATAAAAGCATTGATGCATAAAATTTCCATCTTGCAAGTACAGAGAAAGTTCTAGTAGGCATTTAGTGCCATGACAGGTCACTTAGGTTACAGCTAGCTATATAGGACATGCTAATAAGATTTAACCTTCTTTGTCTATTGCTGAAGAGGGGGAAAGAAGGGAGGGGTGATACTTTCTTATCTTTGAAGATATCAAAGAAAATTAAAAACAACCACTTTCTCTATGATCCCTGTGGCTGAACGTTTCCCTGTGGCTGAATATTTTTGAGCTACATAAATGAGGTATACATTAAAATAATATATATTTTTAGAGGAACAGCATGAAGTCTTAATCCAGTCTCTAGGGATCATACTATAAGTGACACTGATAAAACAGAATTTTATGGAGTATGTGTACAGAATTATTTCCATCTCCATACTTGATATGACTTTTCATTTAAAGTAAGCTCCATTGAGATTAATATTTTAAATGGAAAGCTAAAAACCCAAAGTGCCATATGACAACACTTAAGTGAAAATTTATTAGACCTGTCATTTCTGTTAATTATTGTCATTTCAGCTAATTACTAGCCATTTCTGTTGGTTATTAGATGTGTCGTTTTCTTTTCTAAGCTGCCGTGTAACACCATCTCTGATTCTGCTTTCATTACATATTTTCTAGCAATGGGTCAGGGGCCAGCCCCATGGACGTATACTCCAGAAGAATAATTCAGAATTGTTGCTAAAAGAATGATTAGTGAAGAAATTCTAATAATTCTTTCCCTTTTTACTTGCAAGGTTGAAACCGAAGGAGGTGCAATTTTGTTATAAACAAGACAACAAAAGCAAGAGGGGTTGTGAATGGGCTTGAGACAATCTATGAGTGGTTTACCTATAGCTTAACTAAACACTAGAAATCTATATTGGACAATAAACTGGGAGGTGTCAGCTAAAAGGGAGCTTAGAAAGGCCAGCCTGAGACTGATTTACAATAAAAAATTATGTGTTTTTGAAATGTTGTCAGTGGATTTTGGGAGAATTGTGTGTATGTGTGCATGCATGTATTTATTTTTCCCTTTGGGGGTCATAACTGTAATCTGATCATGGTAATGGAGAGATTAATATAAAAATTGCATCAATGAAATGAAATCCAGGTGTCATAAGAAAGAAAACAGGGAAATGGAGACACTGTATTTAAAGGAAATGTCAATAAACTTAAGCATCCTTAAACAAGCCATATGGACAATTGATTTTGGTATTATCAGAGTTTGGGAATCATGGCACAGTTCACATAAATAAGGGAGGCTGTGGTAATTATGAAGAGTATCCATGGCAAATTTATTGTATAGGGATACAGACCCTCTCACTGCATTTTAGTTTTGTACATAATTAAAATGAAATGGAAAATTGAAAGATTATTTTGGAATCAATTCAAGAGACATAGCCAAATTCATCAAATAAATTATTTTACTTTGGAGGTTTTTCTCCAGAATAATCCAAACACTCTGTTATTCAATTCAGTTTACCACTTTAAACTCAGAAATCCACCCTTCCCCATAAAGCCTGCATTTGAGTGTACAGTTCAGTCCTTTTCAAACAGACACCCATGGTAATCTGATATCATCGACCTCCCCTCCGTAAACTGTGCTGCCATTCCACATCCTTTAGAAATGTCCATTCAGTGTGAGTGAGGTGACAGCATTTTGGGCAAGAATATCAAGAATACTCTTGCTTGTCAGAGCTCAGGAGCATCTGCCATAAAAAGAGGGAAAGAAGGACAAGGAAGTGTCTAAGTTCTGACACAGTCTAAGAAAAACTTGGGTATTTGAAACACATCCAATGCATTTTCAGGCTTTATTAGTTGCTTATTAAAGGGCAGTGACTCTAAGATAAAGATTAAAGTCCCTTAGTCTGAGGAACATATTCAGCCATTCATTGGGCAAAAATCAAATGCTTCAAAAAGTGTCTGTCTCACTAAATATCTTTTGCCTAGAGCTGTCAGCAGCTGAAATGTCTTATAGAAGACTGAAATAACAAAGAGACTATTGGTCATTAAATAGTTAAACTTGATTTACAATGTATATCCCTAGACTGTCAGAACTCAGCTTCTGAGATTTGGACACACAACTTTTATCTTGCACATTCTTCAAGTTTAGGAACCCAAGAACAGCCCTTTCAGAACACGATTCCTAGGGACAGGAACAAATTAATCAAATGGTGTAAGAGCTGTTGAAGGCAGGAATAGGATGTAATTGTTACAAAACAAAGGGACATGGATAACTTCAGAGGGCAAAATATTGAATATAAGTAGAGGCAGATTGTTCTTGGGGAGGAAACCAGAGTAAAGGGAATAATACTTTATACATATATGTGTGTGTGTATATATATATATTTGTATATATTATAGAAGGCAGAGTAATAATAAAAACAACAGTTTACAACTGGGTTACAGGCTAGCATGGTCATGATAATGCACAAATTTTCTGTTCTGTCCAATGCAGACAAAACAGAAAGGGCTGGAAAATGATGCAGGAAATATACACCAAACCTAATTGTTAGACACTATCTAGACCTCCTTTCCAAACTGTCTTAAGAAAACAGAATAAATATCTTGGCTAAAATAAGAGAAAATCCTCTCTATGTGAAAATAGCCACCGGGCACAATTGAGTTGTTTGTTACCTGTGCAAAGATCACCCCTCAAGCCTGAGAACTTTGTTTCTATCTTCCTACCAAAAACCTGCAATAGGGCTACAGGTATTTGCCTGAAGCAAGTCTGGGACAAATTGGAAAGGGAATAGAAAAATAACTTACTGCACGTGGATGTGCATGTGTGCTTCCCCACAATCAATCACATTTTCTCTGACATTGCTTCATTTATGGATTATTGCAAAAACACAGGAAGAATGTGAAAAGATAATGTTGTAAAACCATCAGAAAGAAATTGGTGGGAGGAACCCATTTCTCACTGTTTTCCCAAGCACCTCTGTACTCAGAATACCAGCATTGTTTAAACCTCCATTCTATATAAGAAAGCTAATCAAATGACACTCAGGAAAATTGACTTGGGTTTTCAATCTAGTTTCAGATCTCTAGTGTACTTATTTCAAATGGCATTTGTTATTCTCTGCATATCCTTAGGAACATGCCCTGTCAAGAAATGCCATACAACTTCAAACCATGTTTTTTCCCACCTCTATAACTTTTTATGTATTCCCTTTTTACATTTTATTACAGCATAACATCTAAAAATGAAATAAAGATTATAGGCAATGCTTCAGGACCTAGAGTTCTATGCCTTGCCCTGAATATAAAACTGGGTTGATAGGAACCACTGTTATACCTCTGTAAATTGCTCAAATATCCCCACTGACCATCACTGTAATTATTTCTGCTTGGAAATGAAAGGTTTGTTCGGGAGAGAGGTCTTTTTTTTTATGTCTATCTTTTCTTCCATTCATGCAAACCACACATTTCCCCTTGCTGGTTGATTCTGGAGATTAAATCTGTATTTATTTATAATACTTATCTCTGGAAGAAGGGGATAATCAAACAGAAATGAAGAGTAAAACAGGCAATCAATTTTTGTAACTTTTAAACAGTAATAGTATTAGAGTTTGCCCTCAACTATCATGATTTTAATGAAATCAAAGTAGTTAGGGTGATTCTTCTCTCTGAAATTGTGCAATTTGTGCAATTTGGGGAAAGAAGAAGAAAAAGAGGTGGAGGGAGAGAGGAGGGAGAAAAAGGATTTCAAAGCAGAAATAAATTTTCTAGAGATAAGACAACTTCATCCAGAAACCTTTGTCTTAATACAAAAGTTTCTGTAGTCAACTAACCTTAAAGACATTGAGTTTGTGAGAATTTTAAGAAAAAAGCCCTTTGCTTATTTTCTGTAGGCTTGAAGTGTTTATGTCATATCTTCATTCTTTGCCTCTGCTCCAAATTTTAATATTTTTCCCCTTTGACTTAATTTAACATAAGATTGATCCTCCTTTTACCTGAACACCATTTTTTTTTCTTTCTGAACATACACTATGAGTTGACTTTTCCATACATTTTATGGAAGATGACAAACATTTAAATATGGGGAGATGGTCTAGTAGGGTGGGTGGGTAGAGGCAGTGATATATATGGGGGGAGAGGATAAAAAGAGTTCTGACACTACCAGTTACCAGCTACTTTTATTTCCTCATCTGTCTATTTTAGGGACAGACTTAGCCAACTCTAAGGACTATTTGGTATGTCAAGATGAGACAGAAGTCTCTCCTCACTTAGTAAGAAGATATGCAAGAGGTATTAGGGGAAATAGTTTTAATTAATGACAAGACAAAATCATAACAAACAAGAAATCAAGGCAAGGGGAAAAGTAGAAGTTTAGAGGGTATCAAAGATTGATTTATTTATAAGGCAGGATAATTTTGGCTGCAACTGTGGTTGCATAAAGTGTTCATTCATATACTTTCCCCAAAGACTCAGAGGTAAGGACTTTTTTTTTTTTTTTTTTGGCCATTCTATTTTTCTACCTTTCTTTCTAATATTCTTTCCTACTTTATCTCCTTCTATGTCTCTTTTCCCTTGCCTTTCCTTTCCCTCCTTCTTTTTTTTTTTTCCTTTTTATTTATCTAAACTGGATGTAATGAGATTTATGAGAGCAGTGACCTCAGTACCTATTTCCTGGAAAGAAGATCCCTTTAAATATGGAAGTCCCAGGCTAACTGAGACTCAGTCTGCAGTATCCTAAGATGCTGTCTCCAGCATCCAAATCTCAGGGAAGAGGAGGATCGTTCTTGTTATTTAAAGAAAATAAAAATGGAGTCTCTGTGATCCTAGAGGATGTGCATGCCCTGGAACTAAGAATACATAGATTTCTTCTATTAGTATGGTGCCCAAAGAAAGCCTATACCTTGCATATATATCATATTTTGATGTGTGATCTCTTAGTCTTTTAAGCCATGTCTACAGATGCTATGTTACTTAGTAATGACAAAAAAAAAAAAAAGACATGAGCATATTTTAGGATAATTGAATTTAGATGCCATTGTGCTCCATTTAAAGATGAAGATACCAGGCAAAAAATGCTGAAAGTCACAGATTTAACTAAATACAGAACTGATAGTTTTTTTCCTGTATAACAGAATGAGGACCACTACAGTTATGCTAGTAGACTTGAGCTCACTGGATACACACTTCAACTGAAACCCCTAATAGATATCTATGGGACACCACTAATTGCTAGTTAAAGAGCCATAGACTAATTAGTGGAACAGAATGTCCCAGTTTCATCTGGCAAAAGTCATGCAAAATCAACCTTGGTTTTTAGCAAACCCGCAAAGCTTAGCAATGACTAAAGCTCTAAAAGCATCCAAGATAAAAGACAAAGTGCTTGCTTGAAAGGGGGAAATAGGAACTAGGGAAACTGTTAGTGTGAAATCGGGAAAGAATACCTACAAGCACACTAGTTTCCCCATGCTTTAGCTGACTTCAGCCTTAAAAATCATTTTTAATATGCATATCACTGACTCTTATTCATGTTAATTTGTTTAAACATTCATGAAGGGGAAGGTTTTTTAATAGAAACATGCCATTTTTTTTTTTTTTTTTTCAATTACAGACAATCTGGGATGTTTGCTGATCCATGAACAACTTGAATATTCAGTTGTGGAGAGTTTTACTACCTAGTAACAAAGTTTTGTTTTATTTACTTATTTTATTTGCCTTCTCTGTTAAATGCCAAAATATGTAAGAAAAACAATGAGAAGCATTTTACCATTAGATTTCTTACAAATGGCTGTTTTGAATAAGGCAGAGGTTTGACTGAACCATCGTCAGTTTGAAAAAGAAAACAACTGTGTATGGGCCAGAAACAGTGGAGGAAATGATTCTGTGGGCTGACAAAGTCAGTGAGGATGCAGCAAGATGGGCAACAATGCTGTTAGTACTAAGTTCATTTTATGATCCACAAAGTTGAGGGAAGTTGGGTCAGAGACTTCAGGGAAGGGGACATTCAAATTACCAAAATCAGTCTTAGAGGTGGAGATCAAAGAAAGGTCAATGGAGAAAGTAGAGACTCTGTGATGTGATTTCCATTTTTCTCATCTTTGCTCAGCCCCAACAGTGTCTAACAAATAGTAGAAGCTCTATAGACATTTTTTGCATGAATAAATGAATGAATGAACACAGACTATGTGCAAGAGAAGCAGGTCTAAGCAGACTAGCATTTACAAACAAGATGCAAATAACCTGTCCTCAATTAGGGAGAGTGAGGCTTATGAATAGGATATTTTTCTAAAAAGTAAGCAAAGTTTTGTGCTAAGGGAACTAAAGTATAATGTAAGGATTTCATTCAATCAGGTTTTAAGGATTCAGTTCTTATGGGTAAGAAGGGTCAGGAAACAGGCCTACTTGGTTGTGAGCTGTTGAGCCCATTAACTACTGATGTTAAGCTTCATAGAGTCCTTCAGTTTAAAAACTGGATGGATGTTTTTTCTAAAACAGAAGTGGGACATTGACCCCAGTGTGGAACCCAAAGTCTGTGTCTTTGAGTTATTAAAATGTATAGGTAGATGTGTTTGTAAGCAATGTGTAAATGGGATCCTAAGAAACATTAAAAAGAAGGAAACTTTATTGTTGTGTTTTTATGGAAGAAGGTTAAATTCCCATATTTTCCATCTTGGCTGTTCCTCTAGATCATTGGCTCTATCATATACTCATTATTTTTGTGGCCACATTTTCTAAACCCAAAATTTAACTCAATGATCTGAAACAGATAATCAAAATATTTAAACCAGAGTAGACCTATATGGACTCTTCATTTCTGGATATCTTTTCCTCAATTTTCAGTGAAACCAGTTGCTACAAATAAAGTAGATACAATGCAATAGTTCAGTATATTTTTTTAAATTAACTTTGTAAAAATCAATTTTGACAAAATAACAGATTACTCTTTACAGAAAAGTCCTCCATTCCAATTACCAATAATTTTATGCCAAGGGTAGGCTAAATTCCTCCANAGTCCTCCATTCCAATTACCAATAAATTTTATGCCAAGGGTAGGCTAAATTCCTCCATATTTTATATTGAAATATTTATTAAAATACCCTTCTTTACTAGTTTTTTAAAAGAAGTTATCTTTTAAAGAATGAAGAAAAATGGAAAGTCATAATCCCAGGTCAGCATAGATGGTAAATAGTAGTTACCTGTGGGATCCACCATTGCAAAGTTAGAAATGATGTTGAACAATGAAATAACATGAGCAGTGAACAGTAATGGTTCCTGATTTATAACAGGTAAACAGTCATCCATTCTATTTAAAAGACTGATCTTGTTAAAAATGATCTTAAATTGTACTGCAAGCCTGACCAAGCAAATTAATTTAAGCTTATTGTTTAGTCTCAGTTGAAGCTGTGTTCATTGGAGCACTTGTATTCAGAGGAGATGGCTGGGGACCAATAAAGATAAGGAAGAGAAATGTAAATGCTAATCAGGTGGGGTGGGTCATCATGACATCCACCTTCTTATTCAAACAAGTTTGACTTTCATTTATTTTGGATAAGAAAACTTTGCATGATATCTCTCTTCCTTAAAAATGCTCTTCTCTTATCAATATAAAAATTTTCATTTAGAGAAAAGAGTGCAGAGATTTATATTTGGGAGAGTTCTTAATATTCTTTGTAAACATAGACATAACTTGGTGACTTCTAAAGACTTCTTCCAGGTTTATCAGTTTTTAGCTCAAGAATTGTCAGACTTAACAGATTAGACTGAGAAGCCTTGTTGGGTGACCCTATCTTCCTTTTAGGGTGAAAATGACACTGGGACTTAAGTCAACATGTTCTCCCTACATTTTCAGCAACTCTTCTGGGGAAACTCTCCAGACTAAGCCAGTCTTCTTTTGTCTTCTCAGCCGCCCTGCTCAAATTACTGAATAGTCACTGACAAGGCCTGTTGCTACAGTGTACAGGGTTACCAACAAACCATGTTCCTAACTGGAACTTCAATTCTCTACCAATCCTTTTGATAGCATTTCTCATTTTTCTCAGCAGTTTTCCTAAAAAACCATCATCCTCACAAGTACACAAACTACCAAACCTTACTTTAATCTCCATCATCAAAAAATCAGAAAGAAAATCCAGGCAGTTATTGATAACACCCACCAGCTTCATGCCTTCACATCTGTGAATACAGCTCAGTAGCAAGTTCTTCCCTGTCGCTTCTTGGTTTCAAAGAATAAAATATCTTTATATTCTATTGCAGATGTTTGTATTATAGTATTCCTAGATGCAATAACAGAAACACAACTAAAAGTAGAATAGAAACATATTTCATTGTCTTAGGTGCCTAGAATTCTGGAAGCTTGGAAATAAGAAGTTCTATGCCTAATCATGAAGGATACAGATTGCCTCCTCCATTTTCAGGATGTCAGTTCTTGCTCTTAGACTTGTCCCTCTTGGTTGCAAAATGGCTGTTACAACTACATGCAACTCTAGAAGATGCGGAAAATATATGTTTTTCTGTGTCTCTTACTAAAAACATTCACAGAATGTTTCTCCTCATATCTCATTGTCCAGAATCAGATTGCAATCAGGATCCCTAGGGCTGAGTAAGGGACCAGATCTAGATCAACCACTGTGATTCAGGATGCCCTGGGGCTGAGTAAAGGTTCAGATCTCCTAGGGGAAAATGGTCACTTTATACCCAAACTAAAGCAAATTCTGGAAGAAAGGACAAACTAAAAGATGGGGGTTGGGGTGCTAAAGTGTTCTTTACACATTCCATTAAACAGAATGTCAGACTGAACATTACTCTTGTTGTGGCTTTGCTCTTTCTGCTTACACAGGCTTGGCTCTGAGGCCATCTCTAATAAGATATTGTGTTATTATTATTTATGTGTTTTTTGGGGGGGAGTTAATTGACATTTTATTAAAGAGAAAATAAGTAGGTTCAAAAGAGGAAAGAATGTATAAGTCTGCAGCTGTAGGAGGGGAAGTTTGAAGAATAAAGAAAATTCAATGAAACTCGTAAATTCTTGACTACAGTTGCTGAACTGAATTCTTAATTATTTATAGCACCTGACTGCTTCTAATACATGTTGGGAAATCTATTTAAATAGCCATTTGTCTATTGGTCCAGAAATAGAAGAAATGAGAACAAAAGTTATCAGCTTGGAATTCAGGCATTCTACATTACTCTCATGCAGAGTTTTCCTGTTGAGTTACACACTGCTGTAACTGTAAAGGAATGATCTCAACACGATCCAGGGTTGGCTCTCTGTTCATTCATCCCTGGGCTCTGCAGGCCTATAATGGCTTTTCAATGAAATTAGGAACCACTGGGAAATCGAAGAGGAATCTCACAGTGAACAACAGTCCATTAGGAATTGCTGGGAAATCGAAGAGGGACCTCACAGTGAACAATAGTCCATTAGGAACCACTGGGAAATCTAAGAGGGACCTCCCAGGGAACAATAGTTCCTGCTAAAGGCAACCTTGAAGATAAATCAAGTTTGATGCTTAACTACTCTGAGAACATGTTTGCATAGGACTGCTGCATCAATGCCTTGGTTTTCCTTAAGTCCTTTCTGTATTTTGTGCTCTGATCCTGATATAACTTCATCTTTCCACTTCCTCTTGGCTTCTCCGTTCAATTTTTTCCCCACTGTCCTTTTTTCCTCACATCTAGACTTGTTTGTTTTTCTTGCATTCTCTCCTTGACTCCTGTTATTTTTCTGCTTCATCTCTCCCGATTCCCTTTTACCTCAGGAGCTGGTTGGAGTGAGTACTTGTCCCTATTGGACACTAGGACACTACTAAACTTTTAGGGATCTGTTCCTTTCTAGCACACACTTTGCCTTCTGATAGTATCAGGGTAAACACAACAAGCAGAGTCTTTCTTTGGGCAAGTTTGACTATGTAGACAAAAAATCTAGATAAATAACTCCCAACCTCCACTCACATAAACCTTTTCTCCTTAGTAGTGTGTTTTCAGTCCTTAAATTTTTTATGCTCCTGCTTTAACACTTCACAAAGCCTCCATAAAAAAGTAACATCTTGTCTCTTTTGTTAAAGGGAATATCCTCCGAAACATCTATCTCTCAAGATGTGTTGAAATCCCAAGAGGAATCATGTTTCACATTTAAAAAAAATGCTTTGCCATGTATTATCTTGTTAGATAATCCCCCAAATCCTGTGAAGTCGGCAGTAAGGCAAAACTGTTTCAGAGAAGTTGGGCAACAATATAATAGGCTAATTAAGGGCAGAGCCTAGATTTCATTCAGTCGTTACAGCAATGATACATATGAGTTTGCGGTATAGTAATTTAATGTAAAATAAGCAGATTTAGCGACAGTGACTATACAGTAAACGTATATGATTTGCTTCCTCTTTATCTTTGAGAAGAAGTAACATTTGCAGTTACCCCCATGTGAACTGTAATTGCTTCCCTTGCATGACAGACACACCCTTATCACCACCACTCCAGCTGCATTTCTTTGTCCTTTAGTCCATTTTACTCAGATGCTTGACTAGGCATTAGTACTGACCCAAAAAATGGGCTTTGGGTTTCATTTTTCCTCCTTCCTTCCTTTCTCCCCCTCATTTTCTCTCTTTCTACTTTCTTCATTTTTTTTTTTTTTCCCTGCTCCTACTGGTACTAAGAAGAGATAAGAAATCCTTGATTCTCTGCAGTCCTCTCTCTGCTTTTACTCCTTTTCCCCCTCTTGGTCCTCTAATGTAATGCCAATTATTAGAAAATATAATTCACTGTGTCTCACACTATAATTTATAATCTACTCGAGCATTTTCTTCATATTCTTAATATCTGTGGTGTTGGAGAGAATTACAGCTGGGAGGCTGACTGCAGGCCTCAGTGTAACAAGAGGAGAGAAGAGCATTGTTTCACCAGTAGATTTTCTGTTGTGTGGTGGGGTTTCATGATTTTTCTAGGCAATTTAGATATTTTGTTATGCGTTTAGAATTAACGTTGCCAAAAGAAAAGAGAGACACACTATGATTTGTTTTTCTTTCTTCATAGGAACAAGAACACAAAATGTTTCAGTAGATCAGTTTAAGCGTTCCCTATACATTTACAAAGATATCCAGCAGATGTTACTTCCTGGGCAGTTTAGGTCCAAAGCACATCTCTGGATATTTGTGTTCGTTCTGTACCTTTGGTTCTACCTTTCCATAGCTCCTGGTTTCTCCCTCTCAGCTCTCTTTCTCTTTCTGCCTTTCCCCTCTCTCATACTTCTCCCTCAACTTCTACACATGCATACATACACACAAACACTCATACCCACATTACATCAAGGTGAACTTGTAAACAAATGAGGTCCATTTCTCTTCTTCAGAATTTAACAACCAATTGGACTGTCTTGGGAACTCTGGTCTTTTATTTTCCAAAGACAAAATTTATGAATTTACCCAGTAGGAATTCAGACAGAGAAAAGAGAAATAGGAAAAAGAAAAAAATCAATAGGATGATGTGTAGGAAAGGAAGTGAAGAGGAAGTAAAAACAAGGTAAATAGAAAAAATATTCCTTCTGAAGCAAACAACAGGTGATGTGGTAAACTGGGTAAAAGATAATTCCATTAACATTTAATATTAAGATATTTGATCAGACTCCCCTGGTGGTATAGTGGTTAAGAACATATGGGTTCAATAACTGGTCTGGGAAGATTCCATATGCTGCAGGGTAACTAAGCCCTTACTTGGTGTCACAACTACTGAGCCTATGTGCCTAGAGTTTGTGTTCCACAGGGGGAAAAAAAAAAATCCACTGCAGTGAGAAGCTCTTTCATCACAACTAAAGAGTAGCTCCCACTTGCCAGAACTAGAGAAAGGCCTCATGCAGAAATGAAGAGCAATTAATTAATTATTAAAAGGAAGATCCTTTGTCAGATCCACAGCACACACATGCACACACATACACACACACATACACACTGTATTTTTCATACTCACCACCCTTGGAATATCTTCCCTATTCCTTCTTGGTCATTGCAAGCACACATGTACTCTCTAGAGCTCCTTCTTGAATAACTCAGGTGTGGACCACAATCTGTTCAGTCACCAACCATCCTCTTGCCCCCTTGCCTTACACTTGCTGAAAAATACATAGAGATACTTTACGTTTTGAGAATGTCAAAGCTAATCATGATAGAAAGCCAGACAGATAATAACAATAATAATCTACAAGCAGTTGCAAACATTTTAGAATTTTATGTATGATCAACTCCCTTAGTGTGCATTTTTACAAAATTCTCTGAAATTTATCCATTCATGCAATTAAATGATACTATAGGATAGCATTTTTATAAAATATGTCATGGTCCTAATGGAATCATTTTTTATTTTCTCATAAATATTTTCTTAGTGTTGAGCTCCATAGTTCAGTTAAAAAATTAGAGCATAATTTATAAATTTGTCTTGTTTTATTTAATTTTTAACCCATTGTTATCATTGTTCAGTTACAAAGTTGTGGCTGACTTTGTGACCCAGTGAACTGCAGCATGCCAGGCTTCCCTGCACTTCATTATATCCCTGAGTTTGCTTAACATGTGTCCATTGAGTCAGTGAGGCCATCCAACTATCTGACCTTCTGTTAACCTCTTCTCCTCTCACCCTCAGCATCAGGGTCTTTTTCAGTGAGTTGGCTCATTGCATCAAGTGGCCAAAGTATTGGAGCTTCAGCTTCAGTACCAATACTTCCAATGAATGTTCAGGGTTGATTTACTTTAGGATGAATTGATTTGATCTCCTTGCTGTCCAAGGGGCTCTCAAGAGTTTTCTCCAGAACCATATTTTGAGAGCATCAATACTTTGGCACTCATCCTTCTAATGATCCAACTCTGACATCCATACATGACTATAGAAAAAAACATAGCTTTGACTATATAGATCTTTGTCGGCAAAGTAATGTGTCTCCTTTTGAATACCCTGTCTCGGTTTGTCATAACTATTTTTCCAAGAAACAAATGTCTTTTAATTTCATGGCTACAGTCACCCTCCACATTGATTTTGGAGCCCAAGAAAATGAAATTTGACATTGTATCCACTTTTTCAACATTTATTTTCAATGAAGTAATAGGACCTGATGCCATGATTTTCGTTTTTTGAATGTTGAGTTTTAAGTAATTGTTTTTCACTCTCATCTTTCACTTCCATCAAGAGGCTCTTTAGATCCTTTTCACTTTCTACCATTAAGGTGGTATCAGCTTCATATCTGAGGTTATTGATATTTCTCCTGGCAATATTGATTCCAGATTGTGAGTCATCCTGCCCAGCATTTCCTGTGATATACTTTGCATATGAGTTAAATAAGCAGTGTGCCAATATACAATCTTGACATACTCCTTTCTTAATTTTGAACCAGTCCATTCTTCCATGTCTGGTTCTAGCTGTTTTTCTTCTCCTGCATACAGATTTCTCAAGAGGCAGGTAATGTGGTCTGGTATTTCCATCTCTTTAATAACAGTCCACAATTTGTTGTAATACATACAGTCAAAGGTTTTAGCATAGTCAATAAAGCAGAAGTAGATGCTTTTTGGAATTCCCTTGCTTTTTCTATGATCCAGAGTATGTTGGCAATTTAATCACTGGTTCCTTTGCCTTTTACAAATCCAGCTTGTACATCTGGAAGGTTTAAGTTCACGTACTGATGAAGCCTAATTTAAAAGATTTTGAGCATAATCTTGCTCAGTTCAGTTCAGTTCAGTCGCTCAGTTGTGTCCAACTCTTTGCAACCCTATGAATCGCAGCACGCCAGGCCTCCTTGTCCATCACCAGCTCCCGGAGTTCACTCAGACTCACATCCATTGCGTCCGTGATGCCATCCAGCCATCTCATCCTCTGTCGTCCCTTTCTCCTCCTGCCCCCAATCCCTCCCAGCATCAGAGTCTTTTCCAATGAGTCAACCCTTCACATGAGGTGGCCAAAGTACTAGAGTTTCAGCTTTAGCATCATTCCCTCCAAGAAATCCCAGGGCTGATCTCTTCAGAATGGACTGGTTGGATCTCCTTGCAGTCCAAGGGACTCTCAAGAGTCTTCTCCAACACCACAGTTCAAAAGCATCATTTCTTCTGTGCTCAGCTTTCTTCACAGTCCAACTCTCACATCCATACATGACCACTAGAAAAACCATAGCCTTGACTAGACGGACCTCAGTCAGCAAAGTAATGTCTCTGCTTTTGAATATGCTATCTAGGTTGGTCATAACTTTTCTTCCAAGGAGTAAGCATCTTTTAATTTCATGGATGTAATCACCATCTGCAGTGATTCTGGAACCCAAAAAAATAAAGTCTGACACCATTTCCACTAATTCCCCATCTATTTCCCATGAAGTGATGGGACTGGATGCCATGATCTTCATTTTCTGAATGTTGAGCTTTAAGCCAACTTTTTCACTCTCCTCTTTCACTTTCATCAAGAGGCTTTTTATTTCCTTTTCACTTTCTGCCATAAGGTGGATGTCATCTGCATATCTGAGATTATTGATATTTCTCCCAGCAATCTTAACTCCAGCTTGTGCCTCTTCCAGCCCAGCGTTTCTCATGATGTACTCTGCATATAAGTTAAATAAGCAGGGTGACAATATACAGCCTTGACGTACTCCTTTTCCTATTTGGAACTAGTCTGTTGTTCCACGTCCAGTTGTGAAATTAGTGCATTTGTACAGTAATTTGAACATTTTTTGGCATTGCCCTTCTTTGGGATTTGAGTGAAAACTGACCTTTTTTGTACCTGCGGCCAGTGCTGAATGTTCCAGATTTGCTGGCATAATGAGTACAGTACCATCAACTTTTAGGATTTGAAATTGTTCAGCTGGAATTCCACCGTCTCCACTAGCTTTGTTCTTAGTAATGTTTCCTAAGTCCCACTTGACTTCACACTTTAGGATGCCTGCCTCTAGATGAGTGACCACACCTTCATAGCTAGCTGGGACAATAAGAACTGTTCTGTATACTTCTTATGTGTATTCTTGCCACTTTTACTTAATCTCTTCTGCTTGTCTTAGGTCCTGACCATTTTTGTCCTTTCTTGTGCCTATATTTGTGTGACATGTTCCCTTGGTGTCTCCAGTTTTCATAAAGAGATCTCTAGTCTTTCCCATTCTATTATTTTCCTCTATTTCTTTACATTGTTCACTTAAGAAGACTTCCTTATCTATCCTTGCTATTCTCTGGAATTCTGCATTCAGTTGGGTATATATTTCCCTTTCTCCTTTACCTTTCTATGCTTTTCTTTTCTCAGCTATTTTAAGGCCACCTCAGACAAGCACTTTGCCTTCTTGCTTCTGTCTTTCTTGGGGGTGGTTTTGGTGACCACCTCTTGTACAATGTTACAAACTTCCATCCATAATTCTTCAGGTAGTATGTCTACCAAATATAGACCTTTGAATTTATTCATCACCTGTAAAATATAATCATGATGGATTTGATTTAGGTCATACCTGAATGGCCTATTGTTTTCCTATTTTTCTTCAATTTAAGCCTGAATTTTAAAGTAAGGAGCTGATGACCTGAGCTATAGTCAGCTCTAGATCTTATTGACTGTATAGAGCTTCTCCATCTTTGACTGCAAAGAATATAATCAATCTTGTTTCAGTACTGGCCATCTGGTAATGTTTATCTATGTAGTCATCTGTTGTGTTGTTGGAAAATGATGTTTGCTATGACCAGCACATTTTCTTGGCAAAATTCTGTTAACCTTTGCCTTGCTTCATTTTGTACCCCAAGAACAAACTTGCCTGTTACTCCATGTATCTCTTGATTTCCTACTTTTGCATTCTAGTCCCTATGATAACAAAGGAAATATTTTTTTTTTTTTATGTTAGTTCTAGAATATCTTATTGGTGTTCATAGAATCTTTCAACTTCAGCTTCTTTGACATTAGGGGTTGGGGCATAAACTTGGATTACTGTGATGCTGACTGTTTTGCTTTGGAAATGTACTGAGATCTTCCTGTCATTTTTGAGACTGCAACCAAGTATTGCATTTTGGACTCTCATGTTGACTATGAGGGCTACTCCATATCTTCTAAGGGAAACTTGCCCACAGTAGTAGATATAATGGTTATCTGAATTAAATTCACCCATTCTAGTCCGTTTTGGTTCACTGATTCCTAAAATGTCGATGTTCACTCTTGTCATCTCCTGATTGACCACTTCCAATTTACCTTGATTCATAGACCTAACGTTCAAGGTTCCAATGCAATACTGTTCTTCACAGCATCAGACTTTACTTTCACCACATGGTATAATTGCAACTGAGAATCATTTCCCCTTTGGCTCAGCCCCTTCCTTTTTCTGTAGCTTTTTCTTTGCTCTTCCCCAGTAGTATATTGGAAACCTACTGACCTGAGGTTTTCATCTTTTAGTGTCATATCTTTTTGCACTTTCACACTGTTAATATGTTTTTCAAGGTAAGAATACTGAAGTGGATTGCACTTCACTTCTCCATTGGTTTGCCATTTCCTTCTCAATTGGACCATGTTTCATTAGTTCCTACTAGCAGGGACGTGGCCTTCAGCTGCTCAGTGCAGGTGGATGAAATTCCTGGAGTGCTGATTGACTCACTGCTTGTCCTTGCTGAGCATGTAAACCTTCACTGCCCAGCAGGTGTCAGTCAACACGCAGCCAAGTTTCAAGGCAAAGGCCCTGCTGAAGTGGCTGGAAGGGTCCTGGGACGGTGGGAGCTGATGCTGGAGAATGCCCAGGAGTGAAGGTCCCCCAGGTCTCACCACTCTCACTGTCTACCATGGAGCTGATCCACCACCCAAGTGTCACTGTTCACCCTGGGAACAATCCACCACCCAGTTTTAAACTATAAGAAGGCACAGTAAATTTTACTGTATGAAATTGACTGATTAGTTAAAATTAACAATTGAGTTCATGAAACATCCCTCCTGTAAACAGGGAGGCAAAGACAAATTCAATTATGTTTAGCAAAACAACATCACCAACACTCAATGGTAGGGCTTCCATGACAAAACACTAAAACTAGATAGCTTTATTAAAATAACAGACATGTGTTCTCTACATCTCTAAAGAATAGACATTTAAAATCAAGGTGTCTGCAGGGTTGGTTCATTTACTCTTGTGAGTTCAGATGGAGAATATTTCCTATGCCTATCTCCTAACTTCTTGGGGTTGCTGGCAGCTTCTGACATTCAAAGGACTGAAGATGCATCACTCCAATCTCTGTCTTCCCATGGTTCCTCCTTTTTTGCATATCTCTGTGTCACATTAGAGAACACTAGAACATGATATTTTCCTCCTTCTATAAGTGTTACGTTAGTAAGAGCATCAACCCTTAGATTTAGGATGCACATTAATCCAGTGTTATCTCATCTTAACTAATTACATATGCAAAATATTTATTTCCAATTAAGCTCACGTTCTGAAGTTTCAATTGGACATGATTTTTCTGGTACATTATTCAATCCACATCAGTCAGATGTCAGTCAGTTCAGCTGCTCAGTCATATCCAACTCTTTGTAATCTCCTGGACTGCAGCACACCAGGCTTCCCAGTCCATCACCAACTCCCAGAGCTTGCTCAAATTCATGTCCATTGAGTCAGTGATACCATCTGACCATCTCATCCTCTATTGTCCCCTTCTTCTTTCACCTTTAACCTTTTCCAGCATCAGGGTCTTTTCCAATGAATCAGTTCTTCTCATTAGGTGGCTAAAGTATTGGAGCTTCAGCATCAGCATCAGTCCCTTCAATGAATATTCAGGACTGATTTCCTTTAGGATTGACTGGTTAGATCTCCTTGCAGTCCAAGGGACTCTCAAGAGTCTTCTCCAATACCACAGTTCAAAAGCATAAATTCTTCAGCGTTCAGCTTTCTTTATGGCCCAAATCTCATATCCATACATGACTATTGAAAAACCCATAGCTTTGACTAGACAGACTTTGTTGGCAAAGTAATGTCTCTGTTTTTAAATATGCTGTCTAGGTCTGCCATAGCTTTTCTCCCAAAGAACAAGCATCTTTTAGTTTCATGACTTCAGTCACCATCTGCAGTGATTTACATTAAATGGTAAAAAAAAAAAAAAAAAAACCTTCTACTTACAGGAAATGCAAGCTAAAGCACAAAGTTGTCCATGGATATTTTATGCCTCTATCCAGTTAGTCTCAATTTTATTCTTCTGCACAACAGTTATGTTTACATATACTTTCAGGTTAAAGCAAGTCACAACCATTGATGGTTACTTTATCAATGCCTAGACCTTTCCTGGAAAGTAAGCACAAGAAGTCAGAGTCATATGACCATTGCCTCAGGTTCTGATAATAAAATGCATTCTCTGTTTTGATTTAAAGCTAAGGATTTAGAATTCATGAAGCTAAACAAAATAGCTTCTAAAATGAACTTTAGAGAACTAAATATCTCTTCCCTAGATCTACTTTGTAAAGCTCCTGGCAAAGAACTAGTAGTTGGATGTAAGTTGCATTAATTCACAAATTGCATTAAAATTGTTGAAAAAAAATACATCCTGCTTGGTAGTGAACTATAAAGATATANCTGCTTTGTAAAGCTCCTGGCAAAGAACTAGTAGTTGGATGTAAGTTGCATTAATTCACAAATTGCATTAAAATTGTTGAAAAAAATGCATCCTGCTTGGTAGTGAACTATAAAGATATAGATATTAAATATACATACACATGCACATATGCATTTATGTACATGCATGCACACTTATACAGATGAAAAACAGAAAAAAAAGGGTTATCCCCATACCTTGAACTATTTTATTGTAAGAAAAAAATGCATATTCAAATGATATAGTTTTATACTTGTTCAGAAAACAAATTCACTAACTCTTTTGGTTTTTGCATCTTAGATTCTTGTTATAACAGTTTTTCAGTCAATTTGATTAAAACTTTGGGTCAAATCTGTCCTCTTGTCCACCACACCTTGCTCTTATAGTTTTGTTTTGTCACAGGTCATAGTGAAATGATGTGAATATGGCTGAGAGGCAGCATATAGTAACCATTAAGAGCACTGATTCTGGAAGCAGATGGCCTGCACTGAAATCCAGTCCCACTTATGTGTGAATGTGAAATGGGTACTTGACCTCTATGGGCCTAGTTTCCTTATTTGTAAGACTGAAATAACAAAAATAATATATCCCATGTAGGAATATTGTGAGGATGAAGTAAGTTAATATCTCTAAAGCTTTCACATATAGAATATAATCTGTTAAATAACAAAACATCTGCTAGAACAGAGGTTCACTGATGCTGGGTCTAGTGTGTTCCATCCCCATCATTCTCTCCAGTACCACACACAGAGCTATTCACTTCGCTTATATGCACTGCAGTATTTATCTGCATAACGTATAGTCGCAGTGATGTGGGTTACCTTCCCCCAGCAAAATTCCTTTCTTTGCATATGGATTATTTTATCCAGAGGGGAAAAGGATATTTATCTATTCTGGAGATTTATGGTACTGCCAGTACAGAAAACTATGAGTGCTCATCCAGTATGGAACTTAATATTTTGAAAGGGTTTCTTGAAAGTTTCTTTCCCAACTTCTCTTGAACAAGCTAAAATAGTCTACCTCAAAATCTATCTTCTCCTAAAGACTTTTACATTAACCTCAGAAATATATTTCTTCCTATGTGTCCCTCAACATTATTTTTGTGTTCTATAAGGATATGATTCATAAATGTTAGCAAAGCTTGTAAAACTGGAAAGCATAGTAGAATTTTCTAAGCTTGTAGTTATTGCCAGGTATTACAGTCAACATAAAGTTTAGATTTGTCTTTGAAAGCATGTGACTGGGCCCATCATCACAGGTAGTTTTTGCCAGGTATTACAGTCAACATAGAGTTTAGATTTGTCTTTGAAAGCATGTGACTGGGCCCATCATCACAGGTATGGAATATATGATACAGTGGAGTGGTAGTTTCATGTCTGAGTTCTGAAGTTGGATATTGATGTGTCGCAAGACAGGACACTTCAAAATATTCCAAAGGAATAAACTGATTATTTTGCAAGAGTTGGACTTGACTAAAATGACTTAGCAAGAGAAACATCTAGCACCAGAAGAACAGTGTGACACTCCTTTGTTCCTCTGAGGCAGAAACAAAATCCTGAGGGAAGGTATAGTTATGCCTGGAGGGTGGAGGGCAGCCTTATCACTGAAGAAAGGAGATTTGTGGCAAAGGACGTATAAACACACTTTGTTCCTTCTTTAGTAACTGGTTGATCCAAGCTCAAACCCTTTTGTTTGGTCAAATCTTCAAAAGTAATTTATTATTCATCTAAAATGGTATGTAAACAGTCTGTTTCAGTCAA
Organism: Redunca redunca; assembly: GCA_006410935.1. Lineage (NCBI taxonomy): Eukaryota > Metazoa > Chordata > Mammalia > Artiodactyla > Bovidae > Redunca > Redunca redunca. Next base: position 172,322 of record SJYQ01000631.1, read on the forward strand.
TTCTCAGGTTTCATACCTGTGGAGCCTCCATACATACAAAATTAAACTTATTTTTCTCCTGTTAATCTGTCATGTATTGATTTATTTTTATTTTTTATTTTTATTTTAACTTTAGTTTACTTTACAATACTGTGTTGGTTTTGCCATATATTGACATGAATCCACTAACAGGCATACACACCGAGGAAACCAGAATTGAAAGAGACACATGTACCCCAATGTTCATCACAGCACTGTTTATAATAGCCAGAACATGGAGACAACCTAGATGTCCATCAGCAGATGAATGGATAAGAAAGCTGTGGTACATATACACAATGGAGTATTACTCAGCCATTAAAAAGAATACATTTGAATCAGTTCTAAGGAGATGGATGGAACTGGAGCCGATTATACAGAGTGAAGTAAGTCGTGTATTGATTTAATTATTAAAACAGCCAAAGAACCAAGAGGGCTAGTGGAGAAAATGTCCCTCCTCTAGAAGATAAACTATGGTGCTTTTCACTTGGCATCAGAGTGACACAGACGGTATTTCTCTGGGGATCTCTTGAAAGTGTAGATTCTGATTCAGTAACTCTATGTTGGTGCCCAAGATTCTGCATTTCCAACAAACTTCAGCTGAGGATGATGCTGTCCAGAGAACCATAGTTTGAGTCTTAAGGCCCTAGAAGTTCATTGCTTTATATCTTAAAATTTCAATTTGCTCATCACCAGCTTGATGGACACGAGATTGAGCAAGATCCAGGAGTTGATGATGGACAGGGAAGCCTGGCATGCTGCAGTCCATGGGGTCTCAAAGAGCCAGACACAACTGAGTGACTAAACTGAACTGAAAATGGAGCTATTGTGAACATTAAATATACAATGCATAGAAAGGGGCTTCATCACACAACTAGGCACAGACCATCGTTAGACATTTTATTAATATCATTATTAAACCCAGCTTTATGTGTTTGGACCTATTATACAAAGCATAGTTTTTAAAATAACTTACAATAGAAGAGAACCTAAAGGCAAAAGAGAAAGAGAAAGATATACACATTTGAATGTAGAGTTCCAAAGAAAAGCAAGGAGAGATAAGAAAGCCTTCTTCAGCGATCAATGCAAAGAAATAGAGGAAACCAATAGAATGGGAAAGACTAGAGATCTCTTCAAGAAAATTAGAGATACCAAGGGCACATTTCATGCAGAGATNATCTTTCAAAATGCCAGTCTGGTGAAACACAGGCTGGAATCAAGATTGCCAGGAGAAATATCAATAATCTCAATTATGTAAATAACATCACCCTTATAGCAGAAAGCAAAGAAGAACTAAAGAACCTCTTGATGAAAGTGAAAGAGAAGAGTGAAAAAGTTGGCTTAAAACTCAACATTCAGAAAACTAAGATCATGGTAACCGGTTCCATTATTTCGTGGCAAATAGATGAGAAAACAATGGAAACAGTGAGAGACTTAATTTTCTGGACTCCAAAATCACTTCAGATGGTGACTGCAGCCATGAAATTAAAAGACATTTGCTCCTTGGAAGAAAAGCTATGACCAAACTAGGCAGCATATTAAAAAGCAGAGACATTACTTTGCCAACAAAGGTCTGTCTAGTTAAAGCTATGATTTTTCCAGTAGTCATGTATGGATGCAAGGGCTGGACTATAAAGTAAGCTGACACTAAAGAATTGATGCTTTTGAACTATGGTGTTGGAGAAGACTCTTGAGAGTCCCTTGGATAGCAAGGAGATCTAACCAGTCCATCCAAAAGGAAATCAGTCCTAAATATTCATTCAACAGACTGATGCTGAAGCTGAAACTCCAATATTTCGGCCACATGAGGTTAGGAAATGACTCACTAGAAAAAACCCTGATGCTGTGGAAGATTGAAGGCAAGAGGAGAAGGGGACGACAGACGATGAGATGGTTGGATGGCATCACCGACTCAATGGACATGAATTTGAGTAATCTCCAGAAGTTAGTGATGCACAGGGAAGACTGGTGTGCTTCAGTCCAAAGGGTCACAAAGAGTTGGACGCAACTGAGCAACTGAACTGAACTGAAAAAGTATTTGGTTTAATACTCTGGTGTCACCATCTTGAATTATTAATTTTATCTTGAAACTTTTATAACTGAATTTCAGTGGGAAACTGGGGCATGCCTGTGACTAGACAAGATACTAGAGATAAGCATCTTTACCAACATTTCTTGCCAACCACTTGTATTTAAAATTCTCAGTGTACCTAGAGCATATGATGCTGATGTACCCAAAGTGAAGCAGTACTCAATAATACTTAAAAGTTGAAAGGAAGTGTGTTACATATACAAAAGTAATAACTGAGTTTATACTTCCGAAGAGACCACATTTTCCATTTGACCCAGAATATGTTTTGAATGCAGAATGAACACAATTACAATCTAAGAACCATGACAAATCCAGGATCCACATTACACCCTTCCTTACTCAAGTTATTTCCCTATGTATTAGCTAACTATGCTTTGAAGGAAAGGGAAATATAAGACAGTCCATAGATCTTTTCTTTTCAATTTTTTCTTACTTGTTATTAAGCTGAAGGTAGAGAGTATTTGGTCGAACATATATGCATTAAAAGTAAAATGCAAACATTTTATTAGCTTCGTGTAGTGTTTCCATTATTCTGCTGGAACAAAATATATATAAATGTACATGCTTGAAATACAAAATATTTAAAATTTTGGTGNGCTTGAAATACAAAATATTTACAATTTTGGTGATTCCACAAGTTAAATACTTTCATATTTGCATGTAAAACTCATATAAACTCTTGTTGATAATTTACAGTTAATTTTTTACTAGCTAGAATGACATTAAATGACAAATAAAACACATTATGCAAACTTGAAAGAGAGACCATGTACTGCAAAGGTAAAAGTTTTATATTTTAATATCTTTATGGTACTTTTCTACTGCTGTTTGAACTGAGGGTCCTAAAATTTCATTTTATACTAAATGCTACAGTTTACGTAGCTGACTCTGCCATAATTATTATAACAATTATCAACAGATCTGGGCAGGGACTTCAGGTTGAAAAATCCCTGATGAAACTAGAAACATCTGTGTAAAGTTATTACTCAGATCAGGAACCTATACCTTATTTACAATTGAACACAGTTTCCACTTTATAATTTATTTTAAAACAGAATATTTTTTAAACTGCACAGATATGGGATTCTGAGGAATGTTAGATTAATTATCTTGTTTTGTTCAAATTTTCCTCTGAAAAGAAAATATAAGCATGGTGTTTATTCCATCTCATTTCATCTAGAATTGGCCCCTCTGTTCTCTGAATGCATGTTTTATTTCATATTGCCATATGTATGGCAGTCTATGTTTTTACCTGCATCTTAGTGCCTCAAGTCCCCAACTCTCCTTTGCCTTGGGGTCCATTTTTGTAGTATTTTTCAGATTGGATCAATGATTTCTACACAATATCATCTCTTCCTGATGACTGAGTGAGTGAGTAGACTAAGTAATTGAACTGACTGAACCCATTTTAATAATTACCAAAGGAATGGGGTGTCAGTTCCTGAGGCACTATGTTAACTTCTAGTTTTGAATGCATTTATACTTTCACCAAAGAAAAAGAAGCAATGTGTCAGTTATCATAGAGTACTGCTTTTATCTTCCTACAATGGGGCAGTTTGATTCCACTAGTTCAATTTATTATTGTGAGATAAATAATAGTTCTTATAATTGAAAATGATCAGAAAGACACTGGACACAATTTCTAAAGGTAAGAACTGTTTAAATTGGTCTCCAAATGATGCAGTGTCTGCCCTATTTAGTCACCTTTAAATCCATATTCCACTTATATAGTCCCGTTCGGAGCAGCTAAGACTCTCCCCATATATAGCACTGCACAATTGACTCACTTCCTTCTGTGTGTATGTAGAGGAGTTTACTCCCCTCCAATGCTTCATGTATCATCTGGTGCCAGTGGCAGTGAGAATGCAACATTGATAGACCAATGGGCTGGTCCTATGCTTGCATTTGGGTACAATTGAATAAACTCATAGTTTTGCACACATTCAACAAAATGATGAAAAGGAGGAAAACAAACAAGCAAAAAAAGAATTTCCTGTTCAGTGCATTCCACTTTCTTCTCTGTTTTAACTTTGTAAGTGAATTCAGTGTCTGTAGAAAGCAATTGATGGCTATAAAAAAAAGTAAAGGAAAATGTTAAAGTCCCAAACCACAATTTGAGTGATGTTAGGCTTGATTCTCTCTTCCTGCTGGTATCCTCAGCTGGGTTCCTCAGACTTCAAAGGTCATCTCAGCATGTCAGGGCCAAAAGATGGAAGATTCTGCAGAAAGGACTGCAGACCTAATTTTACTGTCTTTTATTAGTTGGGGAGTAAGGGAATGAGGACAAAGAAGGGAAGAATTGACTAGGTGTTATAAGCAAACTAACAAACAAATGATGCCTCAAATTTTCTCCAAACCTCTCAAATATCACTGCCAAAACATTGTTCTCCACACCAGTCATCTCACCTTTTCCACAGCCAGCCTTAAACATATTTTCAACTTCTGACTTTCTGGAATACAATTCATGTTAATTTCTCTGCCTGTCTCATTCTTGTGATGTGTATTCTTCACGTCTACTTCCCGTATGAAGCCTTCTTTAATCAACCCAGACCACAACATGCTTTCTGTCGCTAGATATCTGTGAAGGATTTATTATGTATTACATTTTTGTCATCATTACTCTGCATTTTACTTTTTATTTTGCATAAATATGTTTCTTGCTTTTAAATAAATTCACTAGTATATTTAAAGAATAAATAAATTAGGGGAAGTTTAGTATTTTTTATCACCCAAAGTGTCTTTTATATAAGTTCATAAATAATATTTGCTAATATTAATGTGAAAGTGAAGTCACTCAGTTGTGTCCGACTCTTTGTGACCCCATGAACTGTAGCCTACCAGGCTTCTCCATCCATGGGATTTTCCAGGCAAGGGTACTGGAGTGGGTTGCTATTTCCTTCTTCAGGGGATCTTCCCAACCCAGGAATCAAACCCAGGTTTCCTGCATTGCAGGCAGACGCTTTGTCCTCTGAGCCACCAGGGAAGCCCCAACTATTATATTTTAAATAAGTATATTTAGGCCTTTTTTTTACAGATTTCATATTTTTCCATATATTTGTATTATAAATATTCAATAAAAGGGTAAAAAGAAAATCAGCTGATTCTCCTTTTTCACTGGATGAAAATAGCTGAGAGACAGAAACTGTATTTCCAAGTGCCAAGCTCTAGCAAGCACCAACTTACTCCAGGAGCAGTCATTTTTATGTGTTCTTTCATTGTTGTTGCTTTCTATTAACTATCAAGGGCTAGGAAACTTGATTTCAACTTAATTATATTGGTGAAGAAAGGAGGAAGGAAGATAAACCCATCCATCATAACCAATCAGTCAATTTAAAAGATTGGGGCATATTAACCAGAAAAGCAGATGAGAATAAGCAGGACAAATGTGCAAAAGGCCCAATGGGCATAAACAATATATGCAATGCAAGGAGACAATACTGCAGAAAGAGCTCAAAAATAATTGAATGCAAACACTATACATAAATCCAGATGGGATTCAAGCTGTGACCTTGAGGTGAAAAGGCTCCTTAAACAGCAACCAAAGCTTTCTATTCTAAAGGGATTAAATCTGAAAATCATTCTCTTTCTTTGCATTCATGTTTCACACTTAGTAGTGCTCACATAAAAAGAGCTGATGCACCAGCAGTTTGGTGTTTTCTTTCTTATGTTTCTTTTCTTCCCAGATAACTGGTATCAGTTTTACCACAGATCAGAGTGGGTGAGCCTTTTTCACCTTCTGATTATGGTTTGTAGTTGTCAGTACCAGTTTAGCAAACTTTATAATGGAAATTACAAGTGCATGGAAGAATGATAAAGCAATCTGCTGAGGTGGGAGAACTATAGACTCCGGATCTCAAGTCATCTTTTCTAAGGCTCACAATAATGATGAGAGCAAATTTAATAAACTTTTGCATGAAACTTATAACAGAATATCCTTAGATTCTATTGTTCCCATTGCACTGCAAAGTAGAGAAGACCAGCAAGGAACTAAACTGTTAAACTCAGGTTACATAAGACAGTCCTCACAGCTTTTCTATGGCTGCAGTATAGCATTTGAACCCAAATCCTGAAACAGGGTTGCTTGTGGCATTTGCAGTTTGATTCCTTTTTCACCAGACAGGTAGCAATGATCACAGAATTCAAACTTACTTAGAATGGCAGCTACCAAAACAGACAGTGGTTTCTTATTTAGTTCAGTGCTGGAAAGGATTAAGCCTGGATTAGGAGGAGGAAGGATATAATCCCAATGGGCATTATTTATAACAAGGAAAAGGCATTTTCCACCCCCCTACAAGAATAACAAAGAGGAAAAATGAATTCCAGCAATGATTCTCCAAATGGCAAGATGTGGGCAGGACTTAAGAAATATACCTTTCTAATTCCTAGGCAATTTATGTGTGTGTCTAAGTATCCAATTAGCAGGCACAGATGCTATTTTGCATTAAAAAATATAGGATTTTACAACTGCAAACCAGCTGTGACCATAAATTTCACCAATCACTTTGCAGAGGTCTACCAGGAATTTAGACTTGAATGTCATGGAATTTATTTTCTTCTGAATTAAAATAATCAAAGATTGATTGATACTTTTTGTCCAGTAAAATATTTTCCTCAAAAACTGTAGGAAATCACAATACATGTACACTGGTAAGCATCACAAAAATCAATAAAAATAGATGATTTCTGACCCATGAAAAATCACTACATTCTAAGCCAACACTGCACATCAGAATTCTTTACAATGATAGAATAGTTCTGTACCTCACTGTCCATTCCTATAGCTCAGCCCATGTGGTAGTTTGAGAACCTGAAATGTATCTAATGTAGCTATTGGGACAGCATTCTAAATTTCACTTAATTTTAACTAGTTTAAATTGCAGTAGCCATGAGTGGTTACCGTATTTAACAGCACCACTCAAATCTTTCGTAGTGTTGATATGTCAGTAAGTTAACAAATGGCAGACTGAAATCAGATACCTGCTGCTCAACAGCCAAGTGATAGCCATATAAATGAACCCGTGTAAAGTTGTCTTTTATTCTGGTAAATACTCACAATAATGGTTTTTCAGTATTGTTGGATAGTAAAATGTATAATGTATGAATTACTTGACCTCTTATTTGAAACAAAATAGGTCTGTAATCAATGTTTTGCTTTTGTTTTTGTGTCTTTCTCCTTTTGTCTCCCCATCATTTCTTTCTTTTCTCACTTCTTCCCATCCTTCTTTTCTTCTCTCAGTAAATATGAAAGAAGAACCAAATAAAAGCAGCAAGTGTACCGTTTCCTTGAAAAGGAACATTGTTATGCCTGTTGCTTCACTGAATGCACTGTTCTAAATCAGAATTTTGCATAAAAGTTGCTTCCATCTGGCCTGACCTACGTTCAACCATCAGGAAACAATACAATCAATAAAATGTGCTTATATTTCTCATAGATTTTAAAATTTGTTTAAAGTTATGGTAAAAGAGAAGTTATTGGAAAGCTCCATGAGATAAAAATGATTGTCACTGGTCCTGCAAGAGAAGGTATAGACAGAGGGAATATCAGGATCAAAAGCCAAAGGAAAGAAAGGGACAAATGGAGAATAATTCAGTATAGTGATTTTAAATCCAATGTAGTGATGGTATGTATTTAGCTCTCTTAATCTTGTTATACTTAATAAATGTTAGAAATATTTATTACACAATGTTTAGGAAATGATATGTTCAAATGAAAGAACTAAGCTCCTTGTGAAGATGTGATTCAAATGGCACAATGAAGACAGCTCAACTCCCCTGTCCTCCTGGACCTTCCTTGCTGTTTCCTGGTTACTGTGGGAGAAGATACATCCAAAAACATCAGGGCCTAGATTACCTGGCTTGGATTATGTGGTTTCTTCTTTATATTGAACAACCCTTTTGCCACTATGTAACGTATGATTTCTTTGCTGTCTCTTTGCCTTCTATCTACATATATCTTTTCAGTCTCACTGTTTAATGTTTGTTTATTTAGCCACTCTATTTTTTTTTTTTTGATGCATTTTTGCTGGGTATAGTTATCACCATTTTGTGACTTGGTTGAGAAAATTTTATTTGGTAGGTGTTGGGGGAAAACATTCAGTAGTCCTTTTATACATGAAGTTTTTGCTTTAATCATGAATCTGTGAGAAATAGATCATTGCAATAAGCTTTGTAGCTAAAAGCCACAAAATAATCACTGGCCTTTTTGACTGCAAATGGCTCTTAATAAGATGATATCTGTTTTTGAAGACTTGTATTACCCTTACGGAGGGAAAAAAAAAAAAAAAGTTGGGGAAAAGTCACGCATAAAGCCAAGAGATAACCTTAGTAAAATCCAGGGCCTGAGGTTCACTTCTGTGGAATTCTGCTGCTCATTTCCTGAAGCTGCCTTGGCACAGAGGTTCTCAGACATGGTACAGCCCATGGACCTGAAATTGCAGCTGCCAGGGCTTCGTGGGAGCACAGCTGACATACATTCCTAGCTCCATTCCTGGGTTTCCAGACTCAGGTAAACCCTCCACTAACGACCTTAATTCTGAAAGTTTATAGCAACCTGATCCATTACAGCTAAAGAGATTTCTACCTGTAGTATATATGTATATATTAATAGTATACTGTATATTGTTGTTTCCAAATCTTGGAGGTCATTCTGAAAGGTTGCTGCTGTGAGCTACGTGTTACATTGGGATTCGTGACCTCCGGACGAGAGGATTTTGATCTGGGTTCAGAAACAAGGTTTGATTACTTAGAGTTTTTTGTATAGCAAAATTTTATTAAAGTATAATAGAGATAAGGAAAGCGTCTGACATAGACATCAGAAGGGGACAAAAAGAGTGCCCCTTTGTCAGTTTTTAGCAAGGTGTTTTATGTTTCTTAGAAAGCTATTAATCAGATGAGAGAGGCACCTCAAGGTTGAGGGAGCTTCGCCAGGGCTCTTTCCCACGATATGCATTTTTGAGATAGGATGGCATGAGGTGTGTCATGCCCCAGCCAAAAATCAATTGACAGCAATACTGAGCCGTTTTCAGCCCAAGATTTGAGAAAAGAAAATAAATAAATACACCTTAGTCTGTGGTGGAACAATTTTGAAGAAAGGCAAATTGCAAACAAACATGTACTTTCATTAACATGGCTTAAGAAAAATATTTCCGTAAGAAAAATGCATTGGTTAGCTCAAGGAAGAGCCAAGTGTCATCAACACAGAATTTTAAAAAGCCTCTTTTGATTTTGTGTAGAAAAGGAAAAAAAAATGTCTGTCACTTGCAGTTTATTTCATCCTGCCACTTGGGGACCTCTGGCCTTCCTACCCCTACCCACTCAATTCTCAGCCAAAGTGCACCAGTAGCTTTATCTAGTATTTTTTTTGAATATTAACTCATCTAAGTTCTTTAAATTGTCATCTATTTTATTAATGTGCAATAATTTCTTAAAAGGAGCCTATTGTCATGTATTTGACAAGATGCATGATAGGATTGTCTTATGGGGACAATTTTCCCTTCTAGGTGAAAACTTCTTTGTGATAATCTTAAAAGATGATGCTGTGAAAGTGCTGCACTCAATATGCCAGCAAATTTGGAAAACGCAGCAGTGGACACAGGACTGGAAAAGGTCAGTTTTCATTCCAAACCCAAAGAAGGACAATGCCAAAGAATGCTCAAACTACCACACAGTTGCACTCATCTCACATGCTAGTAAAGTAATGGTCAAAATTCTCCAAGCCAGGCTTCAGTATTATGTGAACCATGAACTTCCTGATATTCAAGCTGGTTTTAGAAAAGGCAGAGGAACCAGAGATGAAACTGCCACCATCTGCTGGATCATGGAAAAAACAAGAGAGGTCCAGAAAAACATCTATTTCTGCTTTATTGACTATGCCAAAGCCTTTGACTGTGTGGATCACAATAAACTGTGGAAAATTCTGAGAGAGATGGGAATACCAGACTACCTCACCTGTCTCTTGAAAAATCTGCATGCAGGTCAGGAAGCAACAGTTAGAACTGGATATGGAACAACAGACTGGTTGCAAATAGGAAAAGGAGTATGTCAAGGCTGTATATTGTCACCCTGCTTATTTAACTTATATGCAGAGTATATCATGAGGAACACTGGACTGGAAGAAACACAAGCTGGAATCAAGATTGCCAGGAGAAATACCAATAACCTTAGATATGCAGCCGACACCACCCTTATGGCAGAAAGTGAAGAGGAACTAAAAAGCCTCTTGATGAAAGTGAAAGAGGAGAGTGAAAAAGTTGGCTTAAAGCTCAACATTCAGAAAATGAAGATCGTGGCATCCGATCCCATCACTTCATGGGAAATAGGTGGGGAAACAGTGGAAACAGTGTCAGACTTTATTTTTGGGGGCTCCAAAATCACTGCAGATGGTGACCACAGCCACGAAATTAAAAGACACTTACTCCTTGGAAGAAAAGTTATGACCAACCTAGACAGCATATTCAAAAGCAGACATTACTTTGCCGACTAAGGTCCGCCTAGTCAAGGCTATGGTTTTTCCACTGGTCATGTATGGATGTGAGAGTTGGACTGTGAAGGCTGAGCACCAAAGAATTGATGCTTTTGAACTGTGGTGTTGGAGAAAACTCTTGGGAGTCCCTTGGACTGCAAGGAGATCCAACCAGTCCATTCTGAAGGAGATCAGCCCTGGGATTTCTTTGGAAGGAATGATGCTAAAGCTGAAACTCCAGTACTTTGGCCACCTCATGCGAAGAGTTGACTCATTGGAGAAGACTCTGATGCTGGGAGGGATGGGGGGCAGGAAGAAAAGGGGATGACAGAGGATTAGATGGCTGGATGGCACACTGACTCGATGGGCATTAGTCTGAGTGAACTCCGGGAGTTGGTGATGGACAGGGAGGGCTGGCGTGCTGCGATTCATGGGATCACAATCAGTCGGACACGACTAAGCAACTGAACTGAACTTCCATTCATTCATCTGTAGTCTATGTAGTCATGCTTCTCTAAACCATGCTAGATTCCTTCTGGATAAACTGTCACCATTAACAGGTAGAAAAACAAAGGAATGAACACACATTCCTCATTACCAGAATAATCCCCACAGAATGTTTTCTCTGGACATATGAGAAGTAGTAAATTCAAGTTTGTGTTATTGTTATGTCCGAAGATCTAGGACAGAGTGAGCATTTTATTATGACAAATTAAACACTTAGCTTCTTGGCACAGTGGTTAAGAATCCGCCTGTCAAAGCAGATGAAAAAGACATGGATTGCGAAGATCCCTTGGAGAAGGAAATGACAACCCATTCCAGTATTCTTTCCTGAAAAATTCCATGAATAGAAGAGCCTGGAGGGCTACAGTTCAGGCTGTAAAGAGTCAGAAGTAACTCAGTATCTGAGCACACACACACACACACACAGGGAAGAAAAACACCATATATATATTTTTTAATTTTCAATTTACGCTANGTTCATTCTATTTTTTGTTTTATTGGTATATAATTGACTTATATCATTGTATTGTTTAAGGTTTACAACATAATTAGTTGATATATATATTACAAAATAATGACCATAATAAATTTAGTTAACATCCATCACTTCATATAATCACATTTTTTTCTTTATTGTGATGATAACTTTTAAGAATAATTCCTTTAGCAACTTTCAAATATACAGAACATTTTAAATAGCAAAAGAGTATTGATAACTATAGTCACAATGCTATACATTACATCCCAGACCTTATGTGTCTTATAACTGGAAACTTGGACTTTTTGAACCCCTTCATCCATATTCCCTATACCCTCACCCCCTGCCTCTGGCAACAACCAATCTATTTTCTGTCTCTATAAGTTTGCCTTTTTTTGGATTTCACATAAAAGTAAGATCATAGAGTATTTGTTTTTGACATTTCCTTTAGCATAATTCCCTTAACATCTATCCATTTTACTGAAAATGGCAAGATTTCCTTTTTTTTTAAGGCTGAATACAATTCCATTGTGTATATGTATCTCATTTTCTTCATCCATTTGTCAATCAAGGGATACTTAAGGTGTTTCCAGGTCTTGGCTATTGTGAATATGCTGCACTAAACTTGAGAGTGCAGCTATCTCTTGGAGATAGGTAAGTTACTAACTTTACAACTTGATTTACACCTAGTCAACTTCTTAGATTGACAACCTGTAGAGACAAATGGAACCCCAATATAAGAATCAAAACAGCCAGCATTTTGCAAAAGTTAAGGAGAAAATACTTCTTTATAAATAAATTGAATAAATCATGTGCCTCATGCAAATATGGTCACTTCAAGCAAGTTGATCACAACTGAGGTATTTATTTATGTGAATGGTGGAAAAGGCTCTAAAACAAGATAATTGCTTAATTACATAGGGTGGCATGAGGTAAAATCAGAGTGCAACACACAGAAAAGGATCAGAAACTCAAGGACAAGAGGATCTCAGATGGCCCAAAGAGAAGACTGTTTCCCATGCCACACAGGCTTAAGGGTTCTCCCCCACGGTTCTTAGCAGACCTGAGCTAGCGCCTAACTCAGAATCCTCTGCAAAGAATTTGCATTTAGATGCACATACTTCTTAATGTCCATATATCCTGTTTCATTCTGAGCTATTGGGTTCAGTGGTTCTCAGTCGAGTTTTAAAGTTTTCATGACTTCCTGGTTAGAGAAATCTATGGGTTGAGATGACCTTATCTGACTATTATCATCAAGATCTTAGGGTTAAGTACAAATACAGTGGAGAGTATGCATCAAGGACATAGATGAAATCAAGATGCTATTATTATGCTTTGACTGCTACTGAATACACATGAACTTTAGTGAAGAGTAAGACACCCTACAGGAGAATGTTGATTGGAATCAAACATGGAAAAGTCAAGGAAAAGAAGACAGCAAAACTCAAAATACTCTTACTAATATTCTCTAAAATTTCCGTAATAAATTTTACCAGTTCATAGAATTTCCATAATTTTTATTCTAACATTTTTTAAATCAATTTACTTATTTTAATTGGAAGCTAATTACTTTATAATATTGTGGTGGGTTTTGCCATACATTGACATGAATTAGACATTGGTGTATATGTGTCTCCTATCCTGAACCCCCATCCTACCTCCCTCCCCATCCCATCCCTCAGGGTTTTCCCAGTGCACCGACTTTGAGTGCCTTGTTTCATGCATTGAACTTGGACTGGTAATCTCTTTCACATATGGTAATATACATGTTTCAATGCTATTCTCTCAAATTGTCCCACCCTTGCGTTCTCCCACAGAGTCCAAAGTCTGCTCTTTACCTCTGTGTCTTTTTTGCTGTCTCACATATAGGGTCATCATTACCATCTTTCTAAATTCCATATATATGTGTTAACATACTGCATTGGTGTTTTTCTTTCGGACTTACTTCACTCTGTATAATAGACTCCAGACTCATCTACCTCATTAGAACTGATTTTAATCTGTTCTTTTTAATAGCTGAGTAATATTCCATTGTGTATATGTACCACAGCTTTCTTATCCATTCATCTATGATGGAAATCTAGGTTGCTTCCATGTCCTAGCTATTGTAAGCAATGTTGTGATTAGTATTGGGGTACACGTGTCTCTTTCAAATCTGGTTTCCTCAGTGTGTATGTCCAGCAGTGGCATTGCTGGGTCTTATGGCAGTTCTATTTCCATTTTTTTAAGGAATCTCACACTGTTCTCCATAGTGACTATACTAGTTTGCATTCCCACCAACAGTGTAAGAGAGTTCTTTCTCCACACCCTCCCCAGCATTTATTATTTGTAGACTTTTTGATAGCAGCCATATTGACCAGCATAAGAATGGTATCTCATTGTGGTTTTGATTTGGATTTCTCTGATAATGAGTGATGTTGAGCATCTTTTCATGTATTTGTTAGCCTTCTGGATGTATTCTTTGGGGAAATGTCTATTTAGTTATTTGGCCTATTTTTTGATTGGGTCATTTATTTTTCTGGTATTGAGTTGCATGAGCTGCTTGTATATTTTGGAGATTAATTCTTTGTCAGTTGCTTCATTTGCTATTATTTTCTCCCATTCTGAAGGCTATCTTTTCACCTGCTTATAGTTTCCTTCGTTGTGTAAAAGCTTTAAAGTTTAATTAGATCCCATTTGTTTACTTTTGCCTTTATTTCCATTACACTGGGAGGTGGGTAATAGAGGATCTTGCTGTGATTTATGTCAGAGAGGGTTCTGCCTATGTTTTCCTGTAGGGATTTTATAGTGTCTGGTGTTACATTTAGATCTTTAATCCATTTTAAGTTTATTTTTGTGTATGGTGTTAGAAAGTGTTCTAGTTTCATTCTTTTACAGGTAATTGACCAGTTTTCCCAGCATCACTTGTTAAAGAGATTTGTTTTTCCATTGTATATTCTTGCCTCCTTTGTTAAAGATAAGGTGTCCATGTTGCTGCTGCTGTTGCTAAGTTGCTTCAGTCATGTCCATAGGTGGATGGATTTATCTCTGGGTTTTCTATTTTGTTCCATTGATCTATGTTTCTGTCCTTTTGCCAGCACCATACTGTTGATGACTGTAGCTTTGTAGTATAGTTTGAAGTCAGTCAGGTTGAATCCACCAGTTCCATTCTTCTTTCTCAAGATTGCTCTAATGATCCTTTGTATTTCTGTGTTGTCTGTTGTGATTTCTCTACTTTCAGTTCTAATTTTGTTGATTTGGTTCTTCTGCCTTTTTTTTGTTGATGAGTCTGGCTTATGGTTTGTCTATTTTGTTTTTCTCAAAAAACCCGCTTTTATTTTTGTAGATTTTTGCTATAAACTCCTTTGTTTCCTTTTCAATTATTTATGCCCTAATTTTTATAATTTCTTTCCTTCTGCTAACCCTGAGGTTCCTCATTTCTTCTTTCTCTAGTTGCTTTAGGTGTAAAGTTAGGTTATTTACTTGATGTTTCTCTTGTTTCTTGAGATAAGCTTGTATTGCTATGAACCTTACCCATATAACTGCTTTTACTGAATCCCATAGGTTTTGAGTTGTCATGTTTTTGTTTTCATTTGTTTATATGAATATTTTTATTTCCTTTTTTACTTCCTCTGTGTTTTGTTTGTTATTCAGAAGTGTGTTGTTTAGTTTCAATATGTTTGTATTTTTAATAATATTTTTTCTTCCCATAGTTGATATCTAATCTTAATACATTGTGATCTGAATAGGTGTTTGAAATATTTTTTTTTAATTTATCAAAGCTAAATTTATAGCCCAGGATGTGATCGATCCTGGAGAATGTTCTGTGTGCACTTGAGAAAAAAGTGAAATTAATTGTTTTGAGATGAAATGTCCTATAGATATCAATTAGGACTAACTAGTCCTTTGTATCATTTAGAGCTTGTGTTTCCTTGTTAATTTTCTGTTAGTTGATCTATCCATAGGTGTGAATGGGGTACTAAAGTTTTCCACTGTTGTGTTACTGTTAATTTCCCCTTTCATACTTGCTAGCATTTGCATTACACATTGTGGTTCTCCTATGTTGGGTGCATATATATATTTATAATTGTTATGTCTTCTTCTAGGATTGATCCTTTGATCATCGTGTAGTGCCTTTCTTTGTCCTTCTGTACACAGCCAGCTAGCTCTCCTTTGGTATTCGCTCAATCCTTTGTTCTATGAGCAGGCCAGGCTGTGTATTAGCCTTTGGCAGCAAAGTTCTCTCTGTTTTTTTTCTCTCTGGCTATCCCACTGTTTGGGTTGCTATCTCATGGTAGTTCCCTCAGATTGTCTTCAGGGCATTCAGGCCCAGTCCTTACCTTAAGTATGCAGCCCTCGCCTCCTTGTCCAGCCCCTCCTCGCTGGTGGTGGACACAAGCATCTGGGCCACTTCTCTGCTGGCAGTTGCAGTTAGGCATATATTCTGCAGGTTTCTTTTTTTCTTTTCTTTCTTTTTTTTTTTTTTTTCTGTCAGTTATGTTGCCCTCCGAGATTCCAGAATTCCCCACAGGCCCATAGGTGAGGGTTTCCTGCTATTTGGAAACACTCCTCCTTCATGATTCCTCCCCAGGATGGTCTCCATCCCTAACTATTTTGTCTCTCTTTTTGTCTTTTATATTTCATGCTACCTTTTTTTTGAATAGAAAGGGTGGCCTTTCTGGGTGCCTGGTGTCCTCCACCAGGGTTCAGATATACTTTTATGGAAGTTGCTCAGCATTCATATGATCTTTTGATGAATTTGTTGGGGAGAAAGTGGTCTCCCAGTCCTATTCCTCTGCCATCTTGGGACTGCCTTCTTCTATTAATTTATTTAGTCATCTTTTAGAAAGAGATCTTACAGACATCATTTTCTCCATTTGATAGATAACTCAACTAGTGTCCAGATTAAGTGGTGTTCTTAGGGTCCCTCAGTATGAGAGTAACAGAGAAGATATCAGAATTCTGTTACTTTTGTCCTAATATAGTTTTGCCAATGTTGCTTCATATTTAGTTGGGCAGGTGATGCAAAGAAGCAAAATTAAATTAGGCTTTAATAGTGGGAA
>SJYQ01000631.1:239340-305591 GCA_006410935.1 Redunca redunca
GATAACCCTGTATGCAAGACAACAAAAGAGACACAGATGTATAGAACAGTGTTTTGGACTCTGTGGGAGAGGGAGAGGGTGGGATGATTTGGGAGAATGGCATTGAAACATGTATAATATATATGAAACGAATCACCAATCCAGGTTCGATGCATGATATAGGATGCTCGGGACTGGTGCACTGGGAAGACCCAGAGGGATGGTATGGAGAAAGAGGTGGGAGGGGGCTTCAGGATGGGGAACACGTGTATACCTGTGGCAGATTCATGTTGATGTGTGGCAAAACCAATACAATATTGTAAAGTAATTAACATCCAATTAAATTAAAAGTTTATATTTTAAAAATAAGAAAATTACAGGCCAATATCACTTCAAAAATCCTAAATAAAATACTGTTACACAGAATCCAACAACATATTAAAAATATCAAGGGAAGTTTATCCCAGGGATGCAAATGTTTGTTGTTTTTTTTTTTTGCTCAACATATGCAAATCAATCAATGTGATACACCATATTAACTGAATGAAACATAAAAATCACATGATAATCTCAATAGATGCAGAAGAGCTTTCAAAAGTTCAACAAGCATTTATGATAAAAACTCTTCAGAAGATAGGCATAGAAGGAAGCTATCTGATCCTATACAACACAGCCACAGCAAACATTATTCTCAATGATGAAAAACTGAAAGCATTTTCTCTAAGAAACAAGACAAGGGTGCCACTCTCAACACTATATTCAGCTTAGTTTTGGAAGTCTCACCATGAGAATCAAAGAAAAAACTAACAACAACAACAAAAAAATTCCAGATTGTAAAAGAACAAGTACAACTCTCACTGCAGATGACATGATACTATACATAGAAAACCCTAAAGATACCATCAGAAAATTACTAGAGCTAATCAATGAATTTAGTAAAGTCATAGGATACAAACAAAACACAGAAATACCTTGCATTCCTATACAATGACAATGAAAATTCAGAAAGAAATTAAGGAACAATCCCGTGCATCACTGCAACAAAAAGAATAAAAATACCTAAGACTAAACCTACCTGGGCTTCCCCTATAGCTCAGCAGTACAGAATCTCCCTGGAATACAGGAAATGCAAGTTTGATCCCTGGGTCCTGAAAATCCCCTGGTAAGAGAATGGAAACCCATTCCAGTACTTTTGTCTGGAAATTACCATGGACAAGAGATCCTTACAGGCTACAGTCCATGGGGTCCCAAAAGAGTCAGACACAATTAAGTGATGAAACAACAACAACAACACAAACCTACCTATGGAGACAAAAGACTTTCATACAGAAAACTATAACACAGTGATGAAGAAATCAAAAGTTGACATAAAGAGATGGAGAGATCTATCATGTTCTTGGATTGCAAGATCAATAATTTGAACATGACTATACTGGCCAAATCAATCTAAAAGATCAATGCAATGCCTATCAAATAGTTAATGGCCTTTTACATGGAACTAGAACAGAAAATTTCACAATTTGTATGGAAACAGTAAAGGCCCTCAATAGCCAAAGCATTGTTGAGAAAGAAAATGGAACTGGAAGAGTCAGCCTTCCTGACTTCAGACTATACTATAAGCCTATAGTCATCAAGACAGTATACTTCTGGTATAAAAATAGAAATATACCTCAATGGAACAAGATAGAAACAAATCCTTGAAGAGATAAACCCATGCAGCCATGGACACCTTATCTTTGATAAAGGAAGTAAGAATATATAATGGAGAAATGGCATTCTCTTCAAAAATTGGTGCTGGAAAGCTGGACAGTTCAGTTGCTCAGTCACATCCAACTCTTTGTGACCCCATGGACTGCAGTATGCCAGGCTTCACTGTCCATCACCAGCTCCTAAAGCTTGCTCAAGTTCATGTCCATTGAGTCAGTGATGATATCCAATCATCTCATCCTTTGTTATCCCCTTCTACAGCTTGCTCAAACTCATGTCCAATGAGTCAGTGAAGCCATAAACCATCTCATCTTCTGCCAGCTCCATCTTCTCCTGTCTTCAATCTTTCCCAGCAACAGAGCCTTTTCTAATGAAGTCAGCTCTTTGCATCAGGTGGCCAAAGTATTGGAACTTCAGCTTCAGCATCAGTCCTTCCAATGAATACTCAGGACTGATAACAATTAGGATTGACTCATTTGATCTCCTTGCTTTCCAAGGGACTCTCAAGAGTTTTCTCCAACACCACAGTTCAAAAGCAATCAATTCTTTGGCACTCAGCCTTCTTCACAGTCCAACTCTCACATCCATACATGACTCCTGAAAAAACTATAGCTTTGACTAGATGGACTTTGTTGGCAAAGTAATGTCTCTGCTTCTTAACATGCTGTCTAGGTTGGTCACAACTTTTTTTCCAAGGAGCAAGTGTCTTTTAATTTCATGGCTATAGTCATCATCTGCATGTGATTTTGGAACACAAGAAAATAAAGTTTATCACTGTTTTCATTGCTTCCCCATCTATTTGTCATGATGGGATCAGATACCATGATATTAATTGTTTGAAAGTTGAGTTTTAAGCCAGGTTTTTCACTCTCCTCTCTCAATTTCATCAAGAGGCTCTTTAGTTCTTCTTCACTTTCTGCCATAAGGGTGGTGTTATCTATATATGTGAGATTATTGATATCTCTCCGGAAATCTTGATTCTATCTTATACTTCATCCAGCCTGGCATTTCACATAATGTACTCTGCATAAAAGTTAAATAAGCTGGGTGACAGTATACAGTTTTAAAGTACTCCTTTCCCAATTTGGAATCAGTCCATTGTTCCATGTCTGGTTCTAGCTGTTGCTTCTTGACCTGCAAACAGTTTTCTCAGGAGGCAGATAAGGTGATCTGGTATTCTCATCTCTTTAAGAATTTTCCACAGTTTTTTGTGATCCACACAGTCAAAGGCTTTAGTATAATCAATAAAGCAGAAGTAGATGTTTTTCTGGAATTCTGTTGCTTTTTCTATGATCCAATGGATGTTGGCAGTTTTTATCTGCTTCCTCTGCCTTTTCTAAATCCAGTTTGAACATCTGGAAGTTCTTGGTTAACATATTGTCGAAGCCTACAAGGCACACAAAAAATCGCAGAGTAGAAGGACGTGCATTCATCTTCTCCTGTGAGTACTCGTAAATTGCAACTGGCTGCTGAACAAGCATTGACAGCAAAATGTTGGATCCCACCAAAAAAGATACTCCACATCCAAGGGTAAAGGAGAAGCCCCAACAAGATGGTAGGTGGGGCAAAATTGTGCTTAGAATTAAACCCTATATCCACCAGAGATACTCAGAGGGCTCAAACAAAACCTTGTGCATGCCAGGACCTAGGGACCCTGCAAGAGACTGAGCCAGTCCTGCCTTTGAGTGTTTAAGTGTCTTCTGCATGAGTCAGCAGTGGCCTGCTGTGGGAACAGAGGCCCTGGCTGCAGCAGACCTGGGAGATGCAGAATCCTGCATAATTCCCCCTGCAGGAGTTCACCATTAGCCCCACCATAGAGCTATTGAAAAGACAACCCACAAACTGCAGAACAATTATACCAAAGAAGCTCTCTCACTCCTGTGAAAGTTCTAGGGCCGATGATTGATTTCCCAACCTGGGGATCCAGTATAGGGACTGAGAGCCTCCAAGGAATTTGACTTTGAAGGCCAGTGGGATTTGATTACTGAACTTCCACATGACTGGGGGCACAGACTCTTGGAGGACACAAACAAAACCTTGTGCACACCAGGACCAGGAGAAAGGAGTGGTGACCCCACAAGAGATTGTGCCAGACTTGCCTGTGAGTGTCCAGGAGTCTTTGGCAGAGGTGTGGATCAACAGTGGCCTGGCACGGGGTCAGAGACACTGAATACAACAGTCCTGGGAGCCACAGCTTGCTAACATAAGTCCTTCTGAAGGAGGTCAACATTACTGCTATTACCCCTACCACAGTTTGGCCTCAGGCCAAACTACAGGGAGGGAACACAGCCCCACTCATCAACAGAAAATTGGATTAGCAATTTTCTGAACATAGCCCCACCCATGTCCATCAGAGCAAGACAAAGATTCCCCCACAGCCAGTCCCTCACATCAGGAAAATTCCACAAGCCTCTTATCCTTATCCATCAGAGCACAGACAGAATGAAAACCACAATCATAGGAAACTAACCAAACTGATCACATGGATCACCGTCTTGTCTAACTCAATGAAACTATGAACCATGCCAGGTAGAGCCACCCAAGACAGATAGGTCATGGTGGAGAGTTCTGACAAAAGGTGGTCCACTGGAGAAGTGAATGGCAAACCACTTCAGTATTCCTGCCTTGGGAACCCCATGAACAGTATGAAAAGGCAAAAAGATATGACACTGAAAGATGAACTCCCCAGGTGGGTAGGTGCCCAATATGCTACCAGAAAAGAGGGGAAAAATAGCTCCAGAAGTAAAAAAGAGGCTGAGTCAAAGTGAAAACAACACCCAGTTGTTGATGTGACTGGTGATGGAAGTAAAGTCCGATGCTGTAAAGAACATTATTGCATAGGAACCTGGAATGATAGGTCCATGAATCATGGTAAATTAGAAGTGGTCAAACAGGTGATAGCATGAGTGAACTTGGACATTTTAGGAAAACTGGACAGCAACATGTAAAATAAGACTTACAGATTCCTTCAAAGAAGATATACAGATTGCCAATGAACACTTGAAAAGATGCTCAACATTACTCATAACAGAGAAAAGGAAATCAAAACTACAATGAGGTATCATCTCACACCAGTCAGAATTCCCATCATCAAAAATATACAAACAACAAATGCTGGAGATGACGTAGAGAAAAGGGAACTCTCTTGTACTATTAGAGGGAATGTAAATTGATACAGGGAATGTGAAGGAAACAGTAGTTTTTCTTATATTTTTTTTAATGAAACAATATGGAAATTCCTTAAAAAACTGGGAATAAAATTGACATGTGACCCTGCCATCCTACTACTGGACATATACCTTGAGAAAATCACAACTCAAAAAGACATATATATTCCAATGTTCTTTGCAGCACTACTTACAATAGCTAGGACATGGAAGCAATCTAGACATTCATCGACAGATGAATGGATAAAGAAGTTTGGTTCATATACACAATGAAACATTATTTAGCCATAAAAAGGAATGAATTTGAGTCAGTACTAGTGAGGTAGATGAGCCTAAGTTTGGTTATACATAATGAAGTAAGTCCGAAAGAGAAAAGCAAATATCATATATTGATGCAAATATATGATATCTAGAAAAATGATATCGTTGAACTTATTTGCAGGACAAGAATAGAGATGAAGACGTAGAGAACAGATTTGTGGACAAAGCAGGAGAAGGATACGGTAGGGTGAATTGACAGAGCAGCACAGAAACATATATATTACCATATGTAAAAAAGCTAGTGGGAAGTTGTTATACAACACAGAGAGCCCAACCCAATTCTCTGTGAGAATCTGGAGGTATGGGTTGGGGTGGAGTGGGTGGTAGGTTCAAGAGAGAGGGGACATATGTATGCTTATAGTTGATTCACACTGTTGTATGGAAGAAACAAACACAACATTATAGAGCAATTATCTTCCAATTAAAAATAAAGTAAAAAAAATCTGGGACTTTTAAAAGAGAAAAGAATTGGTGATCATAGATCAGCATAACAATATGATATTATTTTGAAGAAGTTTGAAATATTATGGAAATTACCAAATGTGAGCAAATATGTTGGAAAAATGATCACTAATGACTCATTCATCACAGGATCCCCACAAACCCTAAAACACAAACTGTGAATCATAATAAGATGAAACACAAGAATATGAGTTATGCTTGTACAGAGAAAAAAAAATGACAGCCAAATGTGTGTTAGAGTATTCAGCAAATAGAAAAGTGCTACCAAAATAATATGAGCTACCATTATTATTGTTATTGTTATTACTATACATTCACAGACTCAAAAATATGACCCATATTTTTACATTGCAGAGTGCCACTGAGGATTGTTTGTTACATAGGGCTATCAAATTATAATTTTCTGAGTGTTTTTAGATGTAATTATCACACCCATTTATTTTCCTTCTTGCCTTAACCATCACCATCTCTCAGTTGGGTTACTACTAACCAATAGTGTCCTAACTGGTCCTATCCACTCATGTCCGTTCTGTATGCTGCTGCTAGACTGTCCCTTCTGCCATCAGATTTGATTTTATGATATTTCTGCTTTAAACATGAAAAGTTTTCCTATGGTGCTGAAGACAGAGATCAAGCGTTTTATCCTGGCCTGTACAGATCATCCTTATTCTCCTTCTCTAATTCACTTCATTGCCTTCTACTTGCCTCCTCACACTCTCTACCATAGAAATAATGAACTAGTTAAACGCTTGCAAAAACTTTCAGTGTCCTTACAGCTTTTGCTTTTACTTATTCCTCTGTCTGGACTGTTTTTTCCAATATTTGGACTACCTAGTGCTAAAGCAGAA
Source organism: Redunca redunca (assembly GCA_006410935.1). NCBI lineage: Eukaryota > Metazoa > Chordata > Mammalia > Artiodactyla > Bovidae > Redunca > Redunca redunca. Next base: position 245,825 of record SJYQ01000631.1, read on the forward strand.
CAGACCAGATAGTAACATTCCCTTAAGCTTTACCAGTCAAAGCCAACACAACTTACCATAAATTTCTGAATCTGTCCCTATTATTACTTGCCCCAACTAAGTGAAAGCTGCTTGAAAACATGGATCATGTCTTTTTTTAATCTTATGTAATCAGAATTTAGCATGTCTGGCACAATTCTGATACACAGCAAACTGCTTCAAATAACATAGTAAATGAGTAAATACATGGATAAATAGAAAGGAGGAAAGGAAAGAAAGGAGGCAGAAAGTAAGGAAAAGAGTATATAGGAAGAATGAAAAATTTATGTCCTCTTAAGAAGAATATAAAAACTTAATAACCTTGGTTTTGGGGGTATGAGGATGGGATCAGAAACATAGGCTTCTGTAAGTTCCAAGTGTTATTTTTAGAGAAAATAAATTATAGTGTGTTTTTGTATAGTAAACTGTAAACCTATCACCTCCTGCTGTAAATCTGACCCTCCATGGAATAAATCTTTCCTGTAATCTCAGTGTTTTTCATAAGATGGTATTCTATTCTTTAAAAGAGTAAAATGATCTAATCTGTAGTTCCAAAACTTCACTTTTCAAAAAAGAAAAAAAAAGGATTATTGAAATTTATAGCTTTGGCCATGGCAAAATGGCATTTATGTTTTTCAGAGTTAAAATGAAATAAAATATATAACTTGTTGGATTTTGCTTTCATGACAAATAGGCACTGACAAATACATACCACATTACCATCCTTGATTGCTCTGATGGAACTCATTTTCATCTTGTGTTCCTCTAATTACATGAAAATTGCATACTTTTTATGCATGACACATTTTGCACAGCTTTAGCAAAAGGTTGTGAAGAGAGGGGAAAAAAAAAAAAAAAACATTTATCAGTTTGTACCCCTTTCACAGTGGCAATTGATCATCTTCCCAGCAATCAATCTTGCTTTATGGGCCTTCTTTTCTCCACTATTGTTGTAACCAAGTGGCAGCAGAAAAGCACTGTACACAAAAAAATATGGTGGAAGTTTTTAGATGTTTTTCTTTGCTCTTAATAGATGAGATTTAGGATGCCCTTGCTTTCCAGTGATTTTTCTGCATTGTTTTCTCTGCTCTTGGTTCCCCTCTCTGCTTGGATTTGAAGCTTTCACCATAGAAAGAGCAGTAAGACTTCTGTCTAAGAATGCTGCCCCCCTTTACTTTTCATTCAAACTACTTTACATTTACAGAGAATATTCAACATTTGAAGCACTTTCTTATCAATTTTGTTCATTTTAGTTCCATAATTAAATGGGATATATTTAGAGAGGATCATTTTAATCCTCATTTTAAAGATGAGGAAATTGAATGATTATATGACTTGTGACTTGCCTAAATTGATGTGATTTATTTGTTATGAATCTTGCAGTTAACTCAGAAGTCCTGGCTTCCAGTCCCAGCTTTTTCCAGAGGATTTGGCTTCTCTTTAATAAAGACTAGGGAAAATAATTTTTCTGCTACCTATCCTTAAAATGCATACAAAGAAGACACAAATAACAAATACCAGAGTAAATTACAGGCAATCAATTGGGTGTTTCTTTTCCCATTCTTTATTTCTATTCTTTCTGAGAAAGAAGACATTGACATTCACAGGAAGCTCAGCATCATTGTATTTAACTCAGAAGGGATTGTAGAAGGCACATCTCATTCCTTGAAAATAATGACAAATTATGCAATTTTTGTTTTACCCAACTAGATTGAAAATGCCTGGGGAATAGCCAAGCTGCCTGGCAAAGGGAGGCATTTGATGTTCGGGGCTTTCGAGCCGAGGGAGCGGCACTGCTTTTCAAACAGGTGCAGGCTCCTAAAGCCTCCCTCGATTCCCTTGTTTGGACAGGCTCAGCACCTGAACAACTTCGGGAGAACAAAGCCTCCATATGGACCGAAGGGAAAGAGAACTGGTCGCCCGTGGAGCCGCAGATAACAAGACTCTGATTCCCTTTGAAGCACTGGTGTTCTTCTTAATCACCTGGCAAAGTCTTAATTTAAAGAGGGTCTCTAAGACAAGCAGGGGATCTCAAGTATCATTGACTTTCATATCCAATCTACTTAACTTTCATCAGGTTTATTAAAATTGGTGATGTGTTCATTGTGAATCCTGTTTGTATCTGGATATGAAGTACTGCCTTTAGGGTCTCCCTTGCTACTCACTTGGTCCTGCAATGCAGTCACATTGCTGCTTTGCCATGGTGTTATTATTTCTGGGGATAAATACTGTGATGTCAGGCATACTGGATTATAATTGTTGCAGGGTAAATGCAAGGGGACTTTAGGTTCTAAGAATGCCTAATTAGATGACAACAAATGCATTGTGTGATAGCTAAAAATCACAAGCCTAGGAAGTATTGCATTTTTCATCATTGGATATATACATGCATTGATACCCTTCATATCTTTACTTGTATGAAGTAAATATTCTAAAGGAATTATCTAACTCTTTTCTAAAGGTACTTGAATGACTTACTTTGGGGAAATACACACAATTCATGAAACTATAGGCTCAGGATTAATAGTTTCATACAGTGCATGGAGAATGTGACCGTAATTCAAGTATACACACTTCACCTAAATGCCCTATTTTTCAAAAAAGTGATGGGATGTGTGATCTCTTGATTTTATACTCAGAAAGTAGGTATATGTTGGGAATACAAGAAACACAAGGGAGTTCTTCCCATGAAGAATTTGTATTTTATGTGAGGTAAATATAATCATCTGAGAATGCATCTGTAAAAATAGAATTAGGCATTAAAGAAGACAATGAGAAATCAGAGTAAGACAATTTTAGTTAAAGAAATAGGTAGCAGTATTCAAGGGATTGTAGTTTGAGATCAGCTTTAAAAGTTCCATAGAGTACCAAAGAGAGGGATATGGATGGTGTGTCCATAGGGTTAATTAAGAGAGAAAATGTGTGTAGGAATAGACCAGCAGTTTCTACTGGGGATTCAAACTATATTACAAGGGAAGTTAAAACAAACTCTGGAGAAATGGAGAATTAAATCTAGGCAGTTATCAGATTGGAAGTTAAAGATGACGTTTCCCTATTAATTCTGAGTAAAGTCTGTGTGTGTGTGTGTGTGTGTGTGCCTGTGTATGTATACATGCACACACATATCAAAGTCCTTGCCCTCTTATCGTCTCCTTCTACAGATTTTCTTGAAGTTCTACACTCAAATACAAGCCGTTGGCTCATGATCCATATTCCAAACTGTTCCTCTTCCTCCATCATATCAGTCTTTCCCTTCAGGGCTTGTTCCCAGTTGATAAGGCAGGAAAAGACCAACAACATGAGTTTATACCAAGTTGTATATTGAAGACTGCAGTAATGCATGAAACTTCTCCCAAGACTCTTCAGATCTATAAAAGGGTATTCCTAACTCAAAGAACCAGTGGAATGTCCCTTCAAAGAGTGAGCTACTGAGGAGCACATTTCAGGGTCAAGAGAACATCCCAGTCTCACTCAATTCTCTCCATATAAATGTCTATCTCCACACTGAAATTCACCTTAGGACAGAAAAGGACTTATTTTTCAGCCCTACAGACATTCACAGGCCTGTAAACAATGATGCCTGTCACATTGGGGGTTGGGAGTAGAAAGATGAGTGGGGATGTGGTGCTCACAAAATCCCATTTAGGGAATTATTTATTATTCTAGTTTGTAGTTTATGCTTATAGCATCTGTAATAAATAAACACGCTCCAGAATAAAGCACAACTTAACAAGGAGTAGATGAGATTGAATGTGACGACTCCAGCCCTGAACAAGAGTCACTGGCCCATTAAATGAATGTGTACAGTTACTTCTTAATGCTTTCCCTAAGTAATCAATTTCTGAAAATACCAAATAATTTTAAAACAACCCTGTCTGACCTCACTCTCCAGTGATGCTGGACCAGCCCTTGCTGATTTGCCTACCTAGTTTTTAATCAATCAGGTTTGACATTTGTGGTTGTGTGTTTCTTTCCCTTGCCTACTCCTGCAACTTTTCCCTTCCCTTGGCAATATTAAATGGTACCTGCCCTCATTCAAGGTTAGGGCCACAAAATATAGCTTAATATTTATAGGTTTGGGCATCTTTTGAAATAGCAGTGGAGGAATCTAAATGCCATTGCAAGAGGCTAAACGTTCTGATGATATACTTGGATTTGATTTCTATCCAGGTAAAAAGACCCAGGATGCCCAGAATCTGAGCACAGATGGAACTTGAAGAAGAGAAACTGTCAGCCTCAAATATTTTCTATCAGACTTTCAACTCAAATGTGATTAAGGGGAAAGTTTTAAAAAAAAATCCTATTCGAGCCTTCTTTCTCTTTTTGACTACTAAGTAAATTCTCCAGGTCAAAAGTAATATTTGTAGTTTCCTAGCTTGTAGGATATAAAATTTTTGAATGAGTTTTATATATTCTCAGTTTTAAATATAAAATGCCTTCCTATTTGATTCTTTTTGATCTCCACTCTCTCTTAGTGTTTTCTTCCTTTCTTTGTTGTTCTCATCCTCTAACTCCCTCTCTTCTTCTTTCCTCTTGTCATCATCTTTGTTTTGAAAATAAGTATATGCATTAGGTTTGGGTTGAAAATTTTTGTCCCTCTCCAAAATTCATATGTTGAAACCGAATCTCTAATATAACTGTGTTTGGAGGCCTTTGGTAAGTAATTAGATCATGAGGGTAGTGCCTCCACGAATGAGGTGAGTGCCTCCACGAATGAGGATAGTGCCCTTATAAGAGGCCCAGAGAGTCCTCTCACCACATTCTGCCATGTAAGAACACAGAGATGATGACCATCTATGAACCAGAAAGTAGGCCCTTGCCAGACATTGTATCTTCCAGCACCTTGACCTTAGAATTACCAGCCTCCAGAATTGTCAGAAATAAATTTATTTTGATTGTTAGTAACCCTGTATATGGTATTTTATAGCAGTAGCCTAAACAGACTAAGTCAGAATAACAATATATCTTAGAAAGTATTCAGACTGAGTCAGAATAATTATGTATCTTACTCCCAGAATAATTGGGTTTTGGGAAAAGGAGTTACCACAGAAAATTATGAGAGTTCATGATTTCATATTGGGGAAGAGGATGGGTCCAAAATTAGTAAGATCAATTTAGTAATAGTAATAAGATTAAAAGTGATGCTCTGCTAAAAACATTAAAATGCTTTAGATAAAGGAAGAAATTGCTTTGACAAATAAGGAGATGGGAGTAAATGGTTGTCAAACCCTAGATCACACAGAGGTTCTATATTTGTTCTAAAATTGCTAGAAAGAATGGGCTAAACTTTTTGCCTGTTCAATATCCACAGCCTTAACAAGCATTAACAGCTGGGATATAGCTAAAATGACTTCTAGAATAAAGTAATGATGTGGCTGTGATTCATCCAAAATAATGAATTACACTAGGCCAACTATCAATAAAAACAATTCACATAAGGTTTGTATAAAATGTCACCCAAATAAGGAGTTGAAATGGGTGATAAACTATAGCAGGAATCAGCTAACTCCAGCCTGTGAATCCAGCTGTCTGAGTAATTTTATGTAGTTTTTGAAGTTATTGGTTCAATAGTTTTAAGTGGTTTAAAAAATTTTCTTTGGTGACACCAAAAAATTATGTGAAATTTAATTTTCAATGTGCATAAAGATTTATTAGATTATCTTCATGTTGCTTTATTCAAATCTATGGCTGCTTTCATGCTACATTGGAAGAATTTAGTTGTTGCAACAGAGATTATATGGTCTGCAAAGCCTAAAATATTTTCAACTCCTCATCCATAGGTTCTGACTTTTGGGGATGTTGGATCCTTGTCCACATATTTAATTCAATCTAGCAGGTATTTATTGAAAGTCTACTATTTCCTGTAATACTGTAATATTTGAACTTAGATTGTTATTGTTCTTTTGTGAATTCATTGATAAATAACAATTATTATAAACCTTTATCATGGATAAATAATTATTATAAGCCTTTGGAATGATACAAATGATACAAAAAGTTAAATATTTGGAGTCTACGTAAGTTTTCAGGGTTCAGATAAAGTCAGGGTGTGGTAAAAGAAGTGTGTGCTCTGAATTTTGGACAAGAGGTGTCAGAAAACATGGCACCTGCCAGTAGCAAGAACACATTGATATGATCAAAACATGGGTTATGTGCAGATTGGAAAGGCAAAACCAAGGCTAAAGGAAAAAATCGAACTGACCAGATGATGAGGAACTTTCAAGTGATGCTGAGAATGTGGATTTTGCCTGTGGTGAAAGGATGATTTTTTAAATTTTAGATCCATTGTGAAGGAGAGTAAAACTGATATGTTTTAGAGAAAGGATCAATGACCTCAGCTACAACTTGGTGTGGGTGATGAGGAGACAGATACAGGGAGGGTCCTGGATAGGGTAACTGCATGGATGATGGTGAGTCAGTGTGCGGAGAAAGAGGGTGAGGAGAAGAGGTCTACCATGTAGGTTTCATTGGCCCACAGAACATTCAAGGTACAGAATAAAGCACAGGAAAGAGGTATCTCTAAGTGGATAAGAAGGGTTGAGAATTCTCACTGCCTAATGGGAGCTGAAGTCATGGGGGAATGAGACTACCAGGGAAGGCAGATCAGGTGCAAAGAAAGGGGAGTAATTAGAAAAATAATACTATTAAAGAATTCTCAAAGGGATATAACACCAAATCTTCCTTAAGTCTCCTTAAGATTTAAGACCTTGTGGCATTGAGAACACAGCTATGTGCCTAAGTGCACAAGCAAAAGGGAAAAATATTTGTAAATGGCTACACTTGTTGTTTAGTCACTGAGTCATGTTCAACTCTTTCGCAACCCCATGGACTGTCGCCCACTAGAATCCTCTGTCCATGGGATTTCCCAGGCAAAAATACTGGTGTGGGTTGCCATTTCCTTCTCCAGAGGAACTTCTTGACCCAGGGATTGAACTCATGTTTCCTGCATTGCAGACAGTCTTTATCTCTGAGCCACCAGGTAAGCCCCAAATGGGTACATGGATGTCCTCAAAGATGACTCTAGCCACATTCATGACTTTGGTGAGACTCCTTCCTATATTCCTGATTCCCTAATTATAAGCTTAATTTCCTAAAGCTAAAAATAAAAACCTTATACAAAACAGGCTAATAGGAACTTGCCCACTCTTCCTGGGACAGCAAGCTCCCCTCCAGTCCAAATTAGTTACATTGTCCTTTCTTGATTCCTCCCCCAGTTTCAGAAGCTGATCATATTTTGTTTTCCACCATCTCCCTTTATGTCTTCCTTTGCCAGTTGCTAAGCACTCCCTTGTTGCTAAGTGGGATATGAGCACTTAATTTACTCCATTCTTTTTTCTCGTACCAGATTTTAGAAATTGCAGATCCTGTTTAATCAATGTGTAAATGCAATGCTTTTGATGTATTTTTCCTAAGAGCAATATTTTGATCATTCTTAATGATACTTAATGAAGTCACCGCATGATTTCTGATTGTACCTAATTGAAGCTTGTGACTTGCATTTCAATATTATCATCTTACAGCTTTAGGTCTATGAGATGAAATTTTTTCATGGCCCAAAAATATTAGAAAACATGAAGAACTTATGTTTTATTTTAAATCAAAAATTATTCCAGAATCGATGTATATGCATATGTGAATGTTTATGCTTAAATAGAAACTGAAATTTCTCAAAATGAGTTTTATATGTTGATGAAAAAGGGAACAACCTCTTTATAAAGATGAAGTTTAACCACTAGTTTTAAGTCTGATAAAGAAATCTAAAGGCCTTACTAATAATACTTTTATATGAACCCCATGCTGAACTACTCATGGAATCCAACACACAAAAAAATCTTAAACCAAGTTCCTCTGCAAAGTTCATGATTAACTTCTCTATCAAAAATGTTATTTTCTTTCTTGTTCAACATCTGTTCCCCTCAAGATTGAGGAGTATTAAAGAAGAGAAGGGATTGAAACTGAGCAGGAACTGGCCTTTCCAGGTATAAAAGCCAAAAGCCTTTTTCTGTGCCCCTCAGTTCTTGTTTCAGTCTCCTAGAGCTTCCCTGAGTTTCAAAGGGCAGATCCAAACTTCACTTATTATAAGAATGAGGGCATGCAGAAATAAAGGAAAGGCGTCAAAATAATAGTGCAGCAATGGATTGGGGTCCAGATTCCTCCTCAGGAGATACCTCTGAATTATTCTATGAGAATGAAGACCCCCACCCAGGTAGAGGATAGTAACTTCAGATGGAGCAAAAGTACTTGGGCCTTGGCTGGTTGGAACCAGATGACTGAGGATTGAGAATCTGGGAACATTGTCCTGTTACCTCACTACAAACCAATCAGAAGAAGGTCACACACCATAAAGACCGCCTCCTCACCAATTTTGTCTATAAAAACTCTTTCCCCAAAATCATCTGGATTTTAGTTTTCTGAGCTTGAACTACCTTGTTTTCATTGCCTGGTCCTGCAATAAAATTTTCTCGGCTCCAAACTCCACTCCAAAGCTTTAGTTTGTTTAGCTACACAACACATCCTGACTCTTGAGAAAGATAATGAGTATTTATCTTTCTTGAAGTCTCTTCTAGAGACCCAGTCTCAACGATTAAGTGCCCAGAAGCCATGATATCAAAATTTTAACTAGCCTTACACTTAATCTCATGCTGTTAATTTTGCTTTTCTTTCATCAAAATGAGTCCATCATATAACCCATTCCCCCAGGGTCCTTTTCTTTGCTATAAGACAGTGGGTGGTAATGGCTTAATCAGAGACAATAACCCCTGCTAATATGTTAACTATATAATATATGAATCCTCCTAGCATAACACATTAGCCTTGACCCAACTTTAAAGAAAGCTCTACTAGATACCCTTAAGGAATAATACCATTACAACAACTTAACCTCATGGCAAGCCAGTGGGAGAGCTACTTAAGGACAGCTTTTAACATCCTTGATATCATATGGTTTTCTCCATATTGGGTCAATTGTAGAAATACATAGCAATCATGGTGCTAAAAAATCAATTCTCCTAGTTTCTTCTACTACCTCTCTCAGGAATTTCCATGAAGAATCATAAAGCATACCAAAGCATAGATTGTGTAAAATATCCTTGTAAGTATAGAGAGACCACCAGAGTCAAAGGAGGGAAATGCTTATATCATCAACATCACTTTTCTTTTTTGTGCTTTACCTAGAAATTAAAGGTTTACTAAAACATAGCTAAAAAATATGCATTTTTAAATCAACTAGGGATAATGTTGGCAATTCTTCCCATGTTATAAATAAGATAATTAAGACCCAGATAATTTAAATAAAGTTGGAAATTTAGTAAATATGAAAGCTGAGACTCAAATTCAAGACTTTTATTTACAAGGCTGGGGCTTCTGTTTATACAAATATTTACCATCTTACTCCTCAGAGAGTTTGGTGGGAACCAGATATAACCATTCCATTTTCATATATGGAATCTGTTAACTGAAAAAAAAAATGACAAAGCCTAAATTTATGAATTGTTTTATTTGGTGGATTACTGAAGACTTAATCCAGATTATAGCCTCTCAGATAGCTCTGCAGACTTTTTTGAAGAGGTAGAGGAGGAGCTAGAATATATAGGAAATTTTTGTAAAATAAAATCCCAAGTAGTCAAACACCAAAAGATTACTGCTAAAGAAAAGCAAACATCTCAAGTTAATGAATTTAAACTTTTTTCTGTATATGGGAAAATGCAAGTATCTGAACTTAATGAAATTATTCATGTGATATTCACTTTAACTATCTAGGGCCCTTGTCCTGTTTTTTGCTTTTTTTTCCCCCTCCATCCTTAATCCCTTCAGGTTGCACCATCCAAGTGGCTGCATGGCTGATGTCTTGAAAATGCAACATCCTTTGCTTATTTACATGGTGACATTCTTTGTCCACAAATCATTCCAAACAGGTCGTGCTCAATTTCTGCAGCACTGACTCTCACCCTCACCTCCTTCCAGTCTCTGTCCTTCAAACTCCCCAGAGAAAGAGACATTATGTGATATCATTGTAAGAGGTGGTTAGACACTATAGTTTGCCTAGCAATAGTAGTCTAGTAGTCATAGGAGTATAGAATAACTATTAACATCCTTATCATTGCTTGAATATGCATTTGTAGATTAGGTTAAGATTCTACTGAAAAAAGCATTTCAGCTCCCAAACAGTCCCACTTACAGACTTTAAAAAATAGCCTGATTATGTCTTAGGAGATGCCAGCATTAAATAGTATCCTTATTATCAAGGCATATAGAATATAGATACAAAAAGTCTGTTATGACCCAGAGCAAACACTCTAAATAAAAGCATTGTTAAGAATTCAAGAAAGGAAACAAATACCACATTTAAGGCTTTACAATTATATATATATATACACATACACATACATGGGTTACCTTATTTGATCTTCTCAACAAAGGTAGGAGACTAGTATGATTCAGTTCAGTTCAGTTCATTCGCTCAGTCGTGTCTGACTCTTTGCGACCCTATGAATCACAGCACGCCAGGCCTCCCTGTCCATCACCAACTCACGGAGTTCACTCAAACTCATGTCCATCGAGCCGGTGATGCCATCCAGCCATCTCATCCTCTGTCGTCCCCTTCTCCTCCTGCCCCCAATCCCTTCCAGCATCACAGTCTTTTCCAATGAGTCAACTCTTTGCATGAGGTGGCCAAAGTACTGGAGTTTCAGCTTTAGCATCATTCCTTCCAAAGAACACCCAGGACCGATCTCCTTTAAAATGGACTGGTTGGATCTCCTTGCAGTCCAAGGGACTCTAAGAGTCTTCTCCAGCACCACAGTTCAAAAGCATAAATTCTTCAGCACTCAGCTTTCTTCACAGTCCAACTCTCACATCCATACATGACCACTGGAAAAACCACAGCCTTGACTAGACGGACCTTTGCTGGAAAGTAATGTCTCTGCTTTTCAATATGCTATCTAGGTTGGTCATAACTTTCCTTCCAAGGAGGAAGCATTTTTTGATTTCATGGCTTCAGTCACCATCTGCAGTGATTTTTGAGCCCAGAAAGATAAATCTGACATTGTTTTCCCATCTATATTCCATGAAGTGATGGGACCGGATGCCATGATCTTTGTTTTCTGAATGTTGAGCTTTAAGCCAACTTTTTCACTCTCCTCTTTCACTTTCATCAAGAGGCTTTTTAGTTCCTCTTCACTTTCTGCGATAAGGGTGGTGTCATCTGCATATCTGAGGTTATTGATATTTCTCCTAGCAGTCTTGATTCCAGCTTTTGCTTCTTCCAGCCCAGCATTTCTCATGATGTACTCTGCGTATAAGTTAAATAAGCAGGGTGACAATATACAGCCTTGACATACTCCTTTTCCCATTTGGAACCAGTCTATTATTATCTTTATTTTACAAGTGAGGAAACACACACTTCTAAGATAAGCAAACAGCTCAAGTCAACTGGGAGTTAAGTGATCAGGGCAAGATTTGAAGCCAAACATCAAACTTCTGAACACAGACTGCATTCATCCTCCCTAGCCTTGCCTCACATTCACTCAGATTAAGAGCTGGAATCCAACTGGGAAGAAATAAAAAGGAACATTTGTTAAAAATTCTTATAATCTACTATGAGAGAGGGGTGGAACATTGTTTAAAGTACAGTAGGATTAGGTGTTCTCATATTGTGCAAATGCAAAGACTTTATTAACTGGTCATTACTGATTTTGAAGCAATTCTCCAATGTGTTTTATTGGTTAATATTTTTCTCAGCTCTGTGAATAATGATTTAGAACCTCTCAAACTTCAATTTGCATCACTTTGTTAATCTGCTAAAAACAAATTCTGGTTCAGAAGATCTGAGATGGAGCATGTGAAGTGAGTGAAACTCACAGTGTGACTCTTTGTGCACCAATGGACTATAGCCTGCCAGGCTCCTCTATTCATGGAATTCTCCAGGTAAGAATACAGGAGTGGGTAGCTGTTCCCTTCCTCCAAGGGCTCTCGCCAATCTAGGGATTGAACCAGGGTCTTCTGCATTGCAAACAGATTCTTTACAAGCTGAACTACCAGGGAAGCCCTGCCCTGGTGGCTTAGAGATGAAACCTAAAAGGCTGCATTTCTAACAAGTTTTCAGATGATGCTGATACTGCTGGTCCACAGGTCATACTTTAAGGACCAAGGCTGTAGAAGACAGATTATTCTAACAAGCAGATGATGGAAAATAAGTTGTTGTTGTTAAGTCACTCAGTCATGTCTAATTCTGCCTCCCCATGGACTGCACCATGCAGGCTTCCCTGTCCTTCACTATCTCCTGGAGCTTGCTCAAACTCATGTCAATCGAGTCGGTGATGCCCTCCAACCATCTCATCCTGTTGTCCCCTTCTCCTCCTGCCTTCAGTCTTTCCCAGCATCAGAGTCTTTTCCGATGAGTTAGCTATTTACATTATATGGCCGAAGTTTTGCAGTTTCAGTTTCAGCATCAGTCCTTCTAATGAATATTCATGGTTGATTTCCTTTAGGATGGACTAGTTTGATTTCCTTGTTGTCCAAGGAACTCTCAGGAGTCTTCTCCTAAGCACCACAACACCACAGTTTGAAGGCATTGGTTCTTTGGTGCTCAGCCTTTTTTATTGTCCAGCTCTCACATCTGTACATGACTAATGGAAAAACCATAGCTTTGACTAGGCAGACCTTTCTAGGCAGAGTAATGTCTCTGCTTTGTAATATGCTGTCTAGGTTTGTCATAACTTTTCTTCTAAGGAGCAAGAGTCTTTTAATTTCATTTCTGCAGTCGTGATCCAGTTATTTTGGAGCCCAAGAAAATAAAGCTTATCACTGTTTCCATTGTTTCCTCATCTATTTGCCATGAAGCAAAGGGATCAGATGCCATGATCTTTGTTTTTTGAATGTTGAGTTTTAAGTCAACTTTTTCACTCTCCTCTTTCAGTTTCATCAAGAGGCTCCTTAATTCCTCTTCACTTTTTGCCATCAGAATGGTGCTATCTGCATATCTGAGAAAATATTAATATTTCTTTCAGCAGTCTTGATTCCAGCTTGTGCTTCATCCAATCTGGCATTTCCCATGATGTACTTTGCACATAAGTTAAATCAGCAGGCTGACAATATATAGCCTTGACGTACTTCTTTCCCAGTTTTGAAACAGTCTGTTGTTCCATGTTTGGTTCTAACTATTGCTTCTCGACCTTCATACAAGTTTTGCAGGAGGCAGGTTAGCTGGTCTGGTATTCTCATCTCTTTAAGAATTTTTCTCGGTTTGTTGTGATCTACATAGTTACAGTAGTAGAAAACTAGTAGAAGAATGAATTCTTGAACTGTTTCAATTATAAAAAGTTTAAATGACTTTAAGGTTTTGAAACCACCTTAAATATATGCAGTAATGTGCTCAAACTAAAAAGATAACATTTAATTGAGACGAACACATAAAAAGGGGTTCAGGGCCTTGCTTAAAAACAATGACTAAGTGAAAAAATTGATTTCTTAACAAACTATCTCAAAGTCTCTTAACCTGTGACTGGTCCAGCTGGATTCTAAACCCATTTAGATCTGACTCCAGAGTTATTATCACACCAACTGTGAAACTCTCTCTAAAAGGTCATAGATTGGGGCATGTGTGTACACTATCCTAGGACATGGAAGTTTATTCAAAAGGCTAACAGCATGAGAGAGGAAAATGAGGTGGCATAATGCCAAGAAAAAATAAGCATAAAATTCAATAATAGTTATGTTAGCCCTTGCACTCACACTTACCAGATTGGATCTAGAGTGTTATATTTATTTATGAATCACAGTTTAGGTAAGATATTCACAACATGAAATATGTTCACATAAGAAGAAACATCATTTTGGAGGCTGTGGAAATGTCATAAGAGCTATTGAAAGAACCAGTGATATTTGGATTGGAGGAGAACACAGTTACTCAGGAAAGTGAGAACAAACTTACTGATAATACAGTTTAGCAGAAGAGAGTGAAGAAGGAAGAATTATTCTAAGCATGTTCAGAGAATACCATTAGAACTAATGCATGGAGGTTATAGCAAAATGATTTTCACCTGAGTATGAAATATCAGCATTGGAAGTACTCAACCAGAGCCCTACCAAAGCTCTTCCAATCACACAGTTGAGATCCAAATCCTTTGTGATAGATAGGATTGGATGACCTATGAAGATTCACTTCTAAGTCTTCCTGTTTAAATTTTATGAACTTTAGAATCATATGGCTGAGTCTGTCCACAATACTGTACTTGAGAACCAGTTCAGCTGCCAGAAGAAGTTTAACAAATAATTCTGTTATTTAGTTACACATCTTGAAAGATGTTGAAGGAAGTCTACTTTATGACCCACTGGGGGAAAAAAAAAAAAAAAAAACAACTGTAAAACTCACTCCCTTTTTCTCTAATACTTTTATACCTCATAAGTATTACCTCATAACTATTCCCTCTCTCCTCATAGCAAGATAGAATTCTTCCTTTTTAGAAAGAGGAAAAAGAGGAAGTGGATCAGAGAAGATTTTTTTAAAAAAGTTTCCTTTAGCTGGATGAAAGGGAGCAGTTTAGACTCTTCACAGGAGTTCAGAGGTGGGAGATTTGGAAAGACTTTGTTCTTGTTTGCTCTGACTGACATCCAGCTTAAACCCCTATGTATTTGGGGGTGGAAGGATAGTGTTGTAGGAGAGATTAGGGGGAGAAGCATGTGGAGAGTTGGTTTGCTCCCTCTCAGATTTATGGGACAAAAATAGTATTATCACTAATGAAACAGAATCCTCATTTCGTTCACCTCTACCACTACACACACACACACACACACACACACACACACACCAGCAATCTAAAATCCTGTAACTATCAAGTTGCCTTCCTTTACTTGAGGATTTAACTCACTTCCTTGAAATTGATCATCATTTGATGACCAAAGAATTTCTCCTTGACTATAAAACAAAATCTGCAGAGATTGTGACAGCTGAAAAAAAAAATCAATATTTCAGTCAATTTGCCGAGTACTACTATGTGTTTTGTCATCTAATTGGTGTCCTGAGAGGATGCAAGAGAAAGAAAAGACCTGGTTTTCTGTGGGCTGTGATTTAAGTTCAATGCTAGTTTTGCAGTTAAATTCTAGTTCCAAGACCTTGAAAATGTGATGTTCCTGAGTTTGTATGTGATCTTGTCTTTATGTGTGAGTATGTTTGTGTATATGGAAAGGTAGTAATGAAACAAAGCCAGAATCACACGGCAGGATTCTTTTAATTACCAATTTGGTATGAGACATCAGTTTAAGGGTTTGAATTAGAGGCCCTACTTCTGGAAATCTATTTGCTTGTTTAGCAAGAAGCTTCTGTTGTTTTTTTGTGAGTAAACTGTTGCTGATTTCTATGGCACATGCAACTATTTGGCAATGTACCAATATATGCATCTCAGCAGAACTTGGGGTAGTGTCTTTTGTAATGGCTCTATTGATAATAGCTAATGGACTATCACCAAAGCATCATATAGACCGTGACAGATACACCTACTGTATACATAATGCTGAATGAGGATTGCACACTGTATGGAAAATGGCTCATAAAAATCCCAGATGTCTTTTTTGTCCTCTAGTCTTTCTTTCTTTCTCCACATGTGTTTGTTCACGGTGTCACTGTGCTATGTAAATAACTGCACAGGGCATGTGATGGATGAATGAACAGATGGATAGACATCCTTGTCATTTTTGTTGATAGTTCTAGAGACAATTCCCTTGAACAATGAAAAGTAGAAGTTTAGATGGTCCAATGAACAAAAATTGTGTGCCAAATTCAAAAGAAAAATGAAGACAATAGAAAACAGATAACATTCCTGAAGCCTAATTTGTTAGGCTCTGTGAGACAGCTCATGATGTACTGGAGGACACTGGGCAGAGAATTTGAACACCTGAGTTTTTGCCCTGGATGACTATCAAGTAGTGGTGTGACCTTCGGCAAGTTGCTTAACTTTTCTGAATTTCGAAATCTCTAAATCTACTCTGGTTTTTATATTCTTCGTTTTGGTTTGTTGATTCTATCAAGAAGTAATTTAGCAAGCATTCGCTATTTTTTTTCTAAGTAGTGTCCTTTATGGTATGGAAAGTAGTAAAAATAAAATAAATGTATTAAAAATAAAATAAAGTGTTCTTGCCCCACTTGAAATATAATTCATTAGATAAAGTATAAACCCAGAAATCACAAAGTATATAAAAAAGGCTTGTGCTTGAGTCCAGATAATATCATGAGTGAGCAACGAGGTGGTTGTTGTTTAGTTAATGTTTAGTCGCCAAGTTGTGTCTCTTATGTGACCCCATGGCCTGCAGTTTGTCAGTCTCCTCGGCCCATGGAATTTCCCAGGCTAGAATACTGGAGTGAGTGGCCATTTCCTTCTCCATGGGATCTCCCTGACGCAGGGATGGAACCCTTGTCTTCTGCATTGGCAGGCGAATTCTTTACCACTGAGACACCTGGGAAGCCTGGGCATTGAAGTACCAGACAGTGATAAATATGGTAGAGACCTGTGTGGAGGAGGCGATGAGATGTTCCAAGTTTATGACCTCCTCTAGTGCACACTGTAGAGGGAGCCTGTGAGAAGTTCCCTGCCTCTGATCTTGATGTCCAACTTTTCTGTGAAATCTCTCTTCTCCACACAGTAATTTTCTCTCTTACTTTCTTCCATACCGTGTACCTTGTTCACCAAAACAGTTGCCTGATACTAGTCATTTATACGTTGTCATGGAGGAACATGTTAGGAACACTATTCCTAGCCCTGTTTTTAGTACTCTATTTTTTAGAGAAGTTTAAGGTTCACAACAAAATTGAGGGGAAGGTGCAAAGATTTCTCATATCCTCACTGCTCCTACACTTGCATAACCTCACCCAATATCAACATCATTCACCACAACGGTATCTCTTTCACTGAGGAGCTCACATTGATACATCACAATCATTCAAAGTTTATAGCTTGTCTTAATGGTGCTGGACACTCTCTGGGTTGGGAAAATGTATGAAGACATGCATCCATCATCATATCATACAGAGTATACTCACTGTCCTAAAAGTCCTCTATGCTGTACTGACCCATGTCTTTCCCTGCACTCCCACCATGTGAAAAATGAAAGTGAATGTGAAAGTCATTCAGTCTTGTGTGATTCTTTGCAATTCCATGGACTATAGAGTCAATGGAATTCTCCAGGCCAGAATACTAGAGTGGGTAGCCTTTCCCTTTTCCAGGGGATCTTCCCAACCCAGGGATCAAAGTCCTACCTTGCAGGTAGATTCTTTACCAGCTGAGCCACAAGGGAAGCCTAGCAACCATGGATCTTTATATTATCTCTATCCTTATATTGTCTCCATGGTTTTGCTTTTTCTGGAAAGTCATATAGTTGGGAACATACAGTATATAATCAGACTGGCTTTTTTTACTTATTATTATCCAGCTAAATTTTCTCCCTGTCTTCTCATGATTTTATAGCTCATTTCCTTTTATTACTGAATAATATACCAGTGTCTGGATGTACCAGTTTATTTATCCATTCACCTACTGACATCATGCTTATCTAGCCTTATTTTACAGTGTGAAAATTTAGACATTAGCAAAGGATTAGTGATGTGATTTGGGAGCAATAAACCACTGAAACTCTAGAAATCACACAATGGAATCAACAGGCTATATATATATATATATATATATCCCTACTAGTAGGACACAATATTTTTGATTACAAGTTAATGGGTATAAAATTAAATCCAGATATTCAGTTATCTCCTGGGTTAAACTGCTTATAAACAGAGGCTTCTACCTTACACAAATCTTATGTAATAGAGTTTAAGAAAGCTGATCCTGTGAACCAGAACTATTGTGAGGCCTTCAGCACAGCCCTAGAAGACTTATTATGATTATTATTATAATATGATTATGGTTCCCTCTTGGTCAAAATCTGATGGATGCTCTCTGTCAGGACCTGTCAGAATATTAAGCAACTATGGGGGCTGCAGCAGTTACTTAACAAAGCTATATTGTTGCTGCTAATTTTTACTCACTTCCTTTCTCCTCTTGGCTGGGAAAGTCACATAAATTCCAACTCTTCTCTTCTATTTCTGAATTATGCTTAGCATGGTTAAGAGAGAATGTTTACTCATAACATCCTTTTCTTATGGTGAACTTTTATATATATACCTTTCTAAATTAAGTTTCTCTCTTAGTTTTCTATTAAGCTTTTGTCTCTGTCTCTTCCTCCTTTCTCTCTCTCCACACACATTCACACATCCCTAAGACTCAATACTTTTGCTTTTAATCAAGGCCAATCCCTTGCGTTGGGTTGCCTTTATGGCATATTTTACCTGCCTTGCTATTCTGTCTCTCTTCTAATTATTCTCATTCATGCCATGAAAACTTATTCAATCTGTAATTTTGTTAATTAATGTATCTATTCAATATATCAATTTAACAATCAGGAGATATTAAGTGGATATCTCTTCAGTACAAACTATTTTGCTAGGCTCTGTAGTATTCTACAGAGAAGGCAATGGCACCCCACTCCAGTACTCTTGCCTGGAAAATCCCATGGATGGAGGAACCTGGAAGGCTGCAGTCCATGGGGTTGCTGAGGGTCAGACACGACTGAGCGACTTCACTTTCACTTTTCACTTTCATGTATTGGAGAAGGGAATGGCAAGCCACTTCAGTGCTCTTGCCTGGAGAATCCCAGGGATAAGGGAGCCTGGTGGGCTGCCGTCTATGGGGTGGCACAGAGTCAGACACGACTGAAGTGACTTAGCAGCAGCAGCAGCAGTAGTATTCTAAATATGTACCATTTCATTTATTCAAGACTATTATATTTAATTTAGAAAAACCAGAGCACATAAATGAAGAGTAAATTGTTTCCTAGTTATCAAGAGCTCTCATAGACCTTCCCTCTGTAGATCCTCCAAACTGTGAGAGTTATTATTATTATCATCTTTATATTATAGATCAGTACAATTCAGCCAATGATAAATGAGGTACTTGAAGATGATAGACCAACAGACAATACAATCTGTTGTCTATTAATACCAAAGTTTAAGTTGATTCCACTGTTCTGCCTAGAAAATAATAAACAAGAAAAATCATGCCAGCTAGTAGTCTACAATTAAGCTGCAACAGAGGGGCTATTGATAATTCTATGCATTCAGAGAAGAGAGACACCTCTGTACATTTAAAGAGTCAGGGAAAGCCTCTTGAACCCAAAGGAAATCAAATGAAGCACGTGCTATCAATACTACAAGGTAGGAGAGCTTTTCAAAAGAAAAGAGAATGTAATAAAAACAATGAGGTAGGAATATATGATTAAGTAATAAAGAATGCCTAATGTCAATGGAGAAGGCAACGGCACCCCACTCCAGTACTCTTGCCTGGAAAATCCCATGGACAGAGGAGCTTGGTAGGCAGCAGTCTATGAGGTTGCTCAGAGTTGGACATGACTGAGCAACTTCACTTTGACTTTTCAATTGAGCCTTACTCTTTCCAAGTTGCATTCCAAAAGTCCTTCTGGAATGATCAGTTTTCTACAGATAAGGGATCTAAGGAATAAGAACTCAATGTTTCACAGCAGAGTGCGAGTTTCAGTTCAGGAATTCTGGATCCAGAGCTGATCCAGCTACAGCCATTCCACACCACTTCTCCAGCAGTTGATGAGGTAGAATACATCTTCATATGAAAAAGAATCTAAAACATTGCTTCAGTTTACATACTCTTACTTTTGTTCTCCTGAATTTATCAATGGCTTT
This sequence comes from Redunca redunca, assembly GCA_006410935.1. Classification (NCBI taxonomy): domain Eukaryota; kingdom Metazoa; phylum Chordata; class Mammalia; order Artiodactyla; family Bovidae; genus Redunca; species Redunca redunca. The sequence goes on from SJYQ01000631.1 coordinate 265,593, forward strand.
TAGATATCTACACTAGCATTGCTTTTGATGTAAAATAGTGATTAGATGACTTAAACATTTTACTCGCCATATTCATATGTTGCAGTGCATCTATTTCTTACTAGATTCCTATAATATAGAAAGCTCAGCTATTATTCCAATTTTAATGGCAAGTAGAATAGATGATATACCCAGGGGTCATGCAGTACGCACTTTGCTCTCTGATCTTCACTGCCTCTCACACATTGTCAGCTGGCTGAATCACACTCTACTAGGAAATGTCACCATCTCAGTGCTTCTGTCTCACTTTTCTCTTCAGTCTCCATATCTGTCTCTAATGTGGTCCTCTCAAGATACAGCATATCTGAGAGAGGACTGGAATGCATTCACTTAAATTGTAACTCTGAGTGAGGCAAAACAGGAAAAGATGAAGAAAAAGCAAAAGATGGGGAAATCGTTTATTTCCAAAGGGCCCATTAGCAAGCAGCTATTGGACCTGAGAGATTCAATGGCCCAAAAATTTTTCTAGAAGGCTAAACCACTGCGTCCCAGGACAGTCATTCCACTGACCAGGGGATGGACCCTGCAAGAAACTGCAGGGGGAAAAAAGCTATTACTTATGAACAAAATAAGCTGCACATCTAAGCTTTTGACTCATTATCGACTCAATTGGCTATATCCCCTACAGAATTTCGTGTTTCAATTAAAAGCTGAGAGGAAGAGAGAGAAGGGGGATAAAAAGTATGAAACCTTAGGAGATTTCAAGCAATAATAGACTTTCACCCTATTAGCAGGTCTAATTTTCAGGAACTTTATCACCTCCACAATCTGTCAGGGCTGTTTTTCTTTCCTTTCTTCTCTTGGAACAATTATAGGAAAGCAGTCCGGAAGGGTAGTCAGGCCTGGCTGAATGGCGTCTGGAGGCCGAGGTTCCATGTTCAGGGCAAGCTCTGGGCATTCACAACTAAGCAAAGGTTTCCATCTTCATACTCATTACCACACAGTCCCCTTTAAAGCAGAATTGCCAGCCAAGCCCCGAGTACACACATCCCATAATGAAGACAAATGTCCCCTGGAAGTTAGCTCAAGCTGGAATTTGTTTTGCTATGGAATTTTATTGCCTTCTAACTAGAGTGACATTTGGTCATTCTTGTTATATCTGGAATCAAATCAGACTTGGAGGTAAAAGCCCCTTTATCTCTGGCCCCTTCCAGAATTGATTTGTTGAGTAGGAGTGAATAGCATACCCTGTTAATAAGTTCTCATCTTCATGGCCTGACTGATACTGAGGTTGTTACTGTTAAGATGAAAGAACTGAAATCACTTTCTTTATTCTGATCTGTCTCTTAAAATGTGGTGAGTCTTGACTCAGCTTTCCACCCACAGTCCCAAGCCAATTTAGAGGTGCATCTTCAGGGAGGCTCTTTCCTTGCCTGCCTTCCACAAGGAGTGTAGCTATGAGGGCGCAGTGATAGAAGTCACATAACAAGGGGAACCCTTTCCTTTGAGAAGCAAGTAGCAGGAGGAAAGAACACAGGGCATTTGCTTTGGTGATTTGTCTTCTGGAGAATTCAGATTGCAGCACTTAAGTTAGGTGGACATAAGCACTTATTCTTGCACGTGGAATCCCAGAGTTTTGTCGGATTCCAGTTCTGGAGGGTGCAGGCAGTAGACCTTCAAATATTCCTAGGAAACTTACTTAAAGAGAAAGGGAGAGAACTATCCAAGGACGGGGTTGAGGAAGGGGGAGGCGCACATTTCCTTTCCTGTGAGTGGCAATTTGGTGCCTTGGCTCCCAGGTTCCTTATGGTTCTTGGGTAAATGCCACCTCCAGACTCACCTTGCATTTAGTAGGATCACTTTGGCATCAAGCTCACTTGTGAAGTCAGCTTGGCCTCAGAGTCCTCACACTCTAGGAAAATTTTGTGGATTTCTGCCTTTGAATAGCTCTCCTCTTCTTAAGACCTTCTTTTCTCTGCACAATGATTGGGATTCTTTGGTCCAAGTTCAGTCAAAAATTTACAGTGGTCAATATATAAGACAATAAGATTACCACGGACATGACTCAGAGATGTGACTGAACAACAGCAACCTATGATTACCTATCCAATTCATAAATTTCCAGATTATCAAGAAACATCCCTTTACATTAGTGTCCTTAACATATTCATCATAATTAAATTCCTAGGCTAATAATTTCAACACCCCTGCCATGTTCGAATCTGGTTCTGGTAGTTGGCTCTGTCTCTACAAACTGTGTTTTGTTTTGTTTTGTTTTGTTTTGGCATTCCAACAAGATCTGTAATTTTTTGTTGTTGTTGTTGAAAGTTGGACATGGCATACTGGATAAAAGGAAGTATTGTAAATGGGTCTTCAGTGATGTGCTGTTGATGTGTTGCGGGAGGCATTGTATAGGGGAGAGAAGTATTGTATAGTCTTACGTCTAGGACTCAGTCTTTTACTGAGTTTGTGTCCCTGGACTGTGAATTTCACAAATGCTTCTCAGTTTTGTTCTGTTTTGCTTTCACTCTTTTCAGTGGAACAGGATGACTAGAATGAGTTGGCTAATTCCCTTCTGCTAGGTTGGTTAAGCTCCAATAAAACCTTTTAGGTAAGGTTCAGGTAAATGAGGGCAGGCCTTGTTAAGAAAGGACGCTCTGATCAATGTCAACATGGTTGCTTTTTCCCTTCTCCTGTGGGCAGAATGAGGGACTTTTTCTCCAGGCTTTACTGAGAGAAACTGTTAGAGCTCCTGGGAGTAAACAAAAGCCCTTCTTGAGGGCTCACAAATGTGCGTCTCTAGCCCAAGACAGGCCCCTGAATGTTTCAACTCTCAGATTTGTCAATACTGAACCTCCAGGAATTAATCAACCCCTGTTTAGTTTTTCCTACCTTGATCCTATTTCCCATGGAACTTGTGGCTCATGGGTTCCTACTCCCAGTTTATTTCAGTTGCTCAGTCATGTCCAAATCTTTGTGACCCCATGAATTGCAGCATGCCAGGCTTCCCTGTGCATCACCATCTCCTGGAGTTCACTCAGATTCATATCCATTGAGCTGGTGATGCCATCCAGCCATCTCATCCTGTCATCCCCTTCTCCTCCTGCCCCCAATTCCTCCCAGTACCAATCTTTTCCAATGAGTCAACTCCTCTCATGAGGTGGCCAAACTATTAGAGTTTCAGCTTTAGCATCAGTTCTTCCAAAGAACACCCAGGACTGATCTTTAAAATGGACTGGTTGGATCTCCTTGCAGTCCAAGGGACTCTCAAGAGTCTTCTCCAACACCACAGTTCAAAAGCATCAATTCTTCAGCACTCAGCTTTCTTCACAGTCCAACTTTCACATTCATACATGATGTGAAAAACCATAGCCTTGACTAGACGGACCTTTGTTGGCAAAGTAATGTCTCTGCTTTTTAATATGCTATCTGGGTTGGTCATAAATTTCCTTCCAAGGAGTAAGCGTCTTTTAATTTCATGGCTGCAATCACCATCTGCAGTGATTAAAAATAAAGTCTGACACTGTTTCCACTGTTTCCCCATCTATATCCCATGAAATGATGGGACCAGATGCCATGATCTTAGTTTTCTGAATGTTGAGCTTTAAGCCAGCTTTTTCACTCTCCTCTTTCACTTTCATCAAGAGGCTTTTTAGTTCCTCTTCACTTTCTGCCATAAGGGTGGTGTCAGCTGCATATCTGAGATTATTTATATTTCTCCCGGCAGTCTTGATTCCAGCTTGTGCTTCTTCCAGCCCACTGTTTCTCGTGATGTCCTCTGCATATAAGTTAATAAGCAGGGTGACAATATACAGCCTTGACGTACTCCTTTTCCTATTTGAAACCAGTCTGTTGTTACATGTTCCTACTCTGGTAATTTATAATTCTCTGTATCTGCCTGTCTGCTTCTATAATTTTGGGGAAAGCTCCTTGTCCTGTGACCTCAGTTCTCTGACAGATCTGGAAAGAGTTGTTCATTTTCACTTCGTTATTAGGTGGAGTGACAAGCTCTAACCTTGTAACATGCTGAAACAGAAACCGAAGGTATGACATCTTTTATTTATTTATTTATTTTACTCTTTTTTTTTTAAATTTTTATTTAACTTTAGTTTACTTTATAATACTGTATTGGTTTTGCCAAACATTGACATGAATTCACCATGAGTGTACATGCGTTCCCAAACATGAATCCCCTCCCACCTCCCACCCCATACCATCTCTCTGGGTCCTCTCCATGCACCAGTCCCAAGCATCCTGCATCCTGCATCGGACATCGACTGGCGATTCATTTCTTACATGATAGTATACATGTTTCAATGCCATTCTCCCATCTCATCCCACCCTCTCCCTCTCCCTCTCCCCCAGAGTCCAACAGTTCACTCTATAGATCTGAGTCTCTTTTGTTGTCTTGCATACAGGGTCATCATCAGAGAAGACATACGGATGGCTAACAAACACATGAAAAGATGCTCAACATCACTCATTATCAGAGAAATGCAAATCAAAACCACAATGAGGTACCACTTCACACCAGTCAGAATGTCTGCAATCCAGAAGTCTGCAAGCAATAAATGCTGGAGAGGGTGTGGAGAAAAGGGAACCCTTTTACATTGTTGGTATGACATCTTTTAATGTTCATGTTGATTTAACCCTCCAGTATCGCTACATTGTTTTGCTAATATGTTTAAAATTTTCCATCATATATGGGTGGCACTAGACCCCCCTATAATAAAGCATTTGTATTCATTCCTCACTTTTTTCTGTATTGCCAGTTCCAGAAGTTTTCACTCATGGTCTGGAAATGATACCAGATGTCTGTGTGACTGAGTAAAGCCAAGTGTATTCTAAGGTGTTGGGAAAAGGGAAGATGCCCACTGGGGCCCATACTGCTCTTATGTAACATGAGCAATTTATATATCTTAGCATTACTATCTCAGTAATTATTGCCATTATTGGAGCACTCATCCTGTAGGCTGCTAGACTTTTGATTCTAAGGCTTTCTGTGGGTCTAAATACTTGAGTTCATGTGTAGAAAACTTAAATATCCAATTAATCCAAGCAGATAAGTATTTAAGCCTTTCAGGGTGCCTCTGGGAGAAGTCTGACACTTATATTCTTGCCTGTAGACAGCAGTACTACTTAGCTTCAAGGCTCATTGTTTTGAAAGAAGTGAGGCTGACTCTTGCTATATCATCAGGTATAGACCTTAGTGGGGTCCCCTTTGTGCATCCCTTGTTTAAAGGCAGTACAGTAAAAATGCGGGTACTTGCCCCACTTTGATGCTTTTTATACAATAATTTAATGCTCCACGTTGAAAATAATTAAATTGATAACCATTTATTCTCAAGTGCTGGACTTGAGAGTAGGTCTTGTTTAAACGATCTGCAATCACATTGACAAAGAATAGTGTCAGTTATTCATAGAACCAGTTATTCATTCTGTGTAGCTCAGCAAATGTTTATTGAACTCCTGTGAGGCAATCATTGTACCCTGTATAGCAGGTTTAAGATTAGAAATAAAATGTGGCCCTTTATTAATTGGGCTTCCCTGGTGGCTCAGAGGTTAAAGCGTCTGCCTGCAATGAGGGAGACCTGGGTTTGACCCCTGGATCAGAAGATCCCCTGGAGAAGGAAATGGCAACCCACTCCACTAATCTTGCCTGGGAAATCCCATGGATGTAGGAGCCTGGTGGCCTACGGTCCACGGGGTAGCAAAGAGTTGGACACAACTGAGCAACTTCACTTTCACTTTTTTTATTAAATGCTTTATGCATATGTATAGAGTGGAATATTATATAGCTGTTGAAAAATGAGATTTTTATATATCCTAATATGGAGCAATTTCCAAGATACAATATCAAATGGGGGAAAAAGTGAAAGACGTATATATGTTGCCATTTTTGTTAAAATGTAAAAGGAATATATATTTTCAGTTTTTGTAAACGATAAAAATCATTTAAAAAGCACAGAAATTGATAAAATTAGTGCCCTGGACAGGAGAATTGGGAAAGTAAGGGACAGCATAGGGAAAAGTCTTTTTACAAATTCTACAAATGTTATCCCTTAATTAGATTTATTTAATTGTGAATTATGTTAATAAAATGGCCAAGATAAGATATCCTTTTTATAAAAAAGCTCTATCAGGGATTATTCTGATCACTGACTTAGATCACTTGAAGGAAGACACAGAAAGACATACTGGAAGCACTTTCCCTCTGACCCCAACAAGCTTGTATGTTTCCAGAACTCAATAAGTAAATAGAAAATTAGCAGTATGCAAATATATTTCAGAAGAAAGGCTCTCTATGGCACAGGCAGATTTATTTGTAAGAAGCAAGCATCATAAACTGTGAAGCAAATCCCAAATTGAATTTTCTTGGTCCCCAAAATGTATTCTGGCTGACCTGCTGGTGAGAGACCAGGGGAGCCACAACAGAAATCTCTTAGCTATTCATAAATTCTTTTTTTAAAAGAATTGTTGTTGCTGTTGTTTTAAACACAAGAGTGAAGATGAACTCCAGAGCTCAGAAACCATTTTCATGCAAAACCAGGCGGCTCAGTATACAAATAAAGACCTAGATGGGAACCCTGAACAGAGCAACATAAATGCTCACATCTGGTATAAATAAACAACAAGATACATTGTTTTACGATTAATGCCCAGCTCATGAATAAGTACACACAATGGAGACAGAAATATTTAATTTGTGTTGTAGAACATAATTAGAAATTATTAAACAAAGTCAGAACACAGTAGAGATTTCTCAAAATGCATAGGCCCTGTGTGCAGTCTGTGTTTGGAATCAGTTTTGTCCAACATCAGGGTTTTCCTTTTTTTTTTTTTTTAAGGAAAAACAATCAAGAAAAGCGGCAAGCAAAGTGTTTCTTTAAATAGTTCAGAGAGTCTCTCACTCTCTTTCCTTTCCTGCTTCCTTCTGGGAGTTTAATGCACTGTGATAAGATAAATATCTGCCTTTTAATGATGATCATACCGTATTAAAATGTCTCACCCTGTTACCGATAATGCATGAGATTATGAAAGATGAAAAAAAGTAGAAGTCCCATTTTGTCTTCCCTGCTGATGCTGTTTGTTTACCTTTTGCGTTTCTCTAGCTCAGACAGTGAAACAACAGTAGCTAATTTTACTGGATTTCTATTTATTCCACTTTGATTTTTCACATAGATGAAACCCATATCAGTTTTATTTATTATTTTCTTCTTAGATCAGGGATCATAATTTTGTTTCATTAAACTTGATTGGACATATCACTTTAGCCTGCTTTAATCAACCAGGATAACATCGGGTAGAAAAAAGGACAAATTACCAGGGTTCATTAAAAAGACAGAGATGACCCAGTCTTAAGACGTGGAGAAGGACAGATCAACCACTACTGTTCTGAAACACATGCAATTGTGTGTGATTACCAACACACATGGACAGCTTTGCTCACAGAATCAATGGAGCGATTTTTCTTTTGATTCTAATTGTTAAGAAGTGCTCTGAATCAAGAGGGTGGAAATTTCACTCAGACTTTATTTTTAAATTTTAGAAGTAAACAAGTCAAGAAGAAGCAAAGCTGAAGAATAACCAAGGAGACAAGTAGAAAGTGTTCTGTGGTGAGATAAAATAAGCCCAAACAGCGTGATTCTCACCTTTGCTTAGCCAGATGATGGAAAGCAAAAATAGGGTTTTTTTTTTTGTCCTCAGAGAGAACTGTCTCTTGCTCTGACTTTCTGTCTGAATAACCTTTCCAGCTGATTTATCTCCTTCTTAGAGACCAAAATGATAAGGATACTGAATCTCTTCCTCCTGGCCTTTTCTCTACTCCCCTGCTAGCAACTTAACTCTTATTTGTTTTGAAAATTAGCCATTTAACAGGGCATTGCCTTTACTGGCTATTTGTTCTGCTGACCTATGGGGGAAGCTGGAATCTACTGCAAGGGGGCTCCTCTAACAGGTCTATTATTGCATTATTCCTTTATGGGGGCCTCTGTGTAATTACACCAAATGTTGTTATAAATCCCACCGGAAGCCACCTCTCGCCTGAAGTCTAGAGGACACTTTCAGTGTATATCTCCCTCATCTGCCGTTAGCATGGCTCCACATTCTTCCCAGTGTATTAGAGGACGCGCTGAATGGGGACAAGGACTACATGATCCAAATGGAGAGTGAGCGATTTGACAAGAAGCCAACCAGCACTTCGAGCAAAACTAACTGCCGTCGAAACATTGCCTCCACAACAAAGGTTGAATCAAACCCTATTCCCCTAGCATATGAATTAGAAGAACAATTGTCTGATTATGATTTAAAAAAGAGCATTACATTTTATGTTCAGCCATAATTGGTATTTATGACAATTTATGTAAACAGTAATGAAGCCTATGTGATTTTTGTGGGGAAATTGCATTATGACACCAATGATCGTTACTGTTAATTTTCCTGAAGATGATGGCAATCAGCAGGCATAGTTTCATTGTAAATAGGTTAATTTAAAATTCAAACACTGCTGGTATTTCAAAATGAGTTCACATTTGATTTCTGAAAGCTTTGGCCCAGTCTTTTTCTGTGTCAAGATAAAAATGCATGGATCATGTATATCAACATGTAAAACTTTTCAGGATTGTGTTTATAAATGTGTGAGATATACATAAATATGTATATGTGTGTGTATGTATACATACATAAATATATATAAGAATGTGAGTCTTGAATACAATATATCCTTTTAAATATCACTGTTTTTGTGCTATAGGAATGAATCTCAAAAATTTACTACTAATATAATCAAGAAATAATTTTCTAGCTTCATAGGAGAAGTAAGGAGTAACATATCAGTATATTCTATTATTTCTATTGTATATTTGAAGATTGCATAATCAAATTTTTAACAAGATATTTAAATGTAAATGTATCTCTCTTTATTGACCTTGGGTTTCTGGCTAGTTACTGAGCTAAACTGATATTCTGTCAACACATATTTCAGACCACATCAACCAGTTAATTTTTTTTTCTTTTTAAGATATATGCTTCTGAGTATTTAGATCAATGCCTGCCAACTTGGCCAAGCAAAGTGAAAGTGTCTAATTTTCACTTTTGACACTTCTAAAAAATGGTAACTACCTTCCTTAATTTTCTTATTTGTATATATATACATATATATGTATATGTATATGTGTGTGCATGTGTGTGTGTGTGTGTGTGTGTACTTAGTTGCTCAGTAGTGTCTGACTGTTGCAACCCTATAGACCATAGCCTGCTAGGCTCCTCTGTCCATGGGATTCTCCAGGCAAGAATACTGGAGTGGGTTGCCATTCCCTTCCCCAGGGGATCTTCCCAACCCTGCAGTCGAACCCAGGCCTCCTACATTGCAGGCAGACTCTTTACCAACTGAGCTGTGAGAGAAGCCCCATAGATATATATAAAATATTTTTGTTTTATGTTTATATATATATATATATATACAAAATGCTTGTATATATATATATATACACACACACACACACACATATATATAAACAGAATAAATATCACAAAAGGCATTTGGAATTATAAGAAAATTATAAGAAAAAAAGAGAAGAAGCATTTTAAATGGTGGCCTGTTGTCTGCTTTTTAAATCAATATTTAAGTAATTACAGAATGTATTTTCACAGATTTTATAAGTATGATAATATAAAAACTATATTAATGTAAGCTACTAATTTTTCTTAAAAAATAAAATATTGTAGACTATGTACATTATCAGGATATATTTTACTGACAATAGAAATGAACCTTTTCTCCAAATAGCTTACCTCTCTCTTTCTGTCTGTCTCTTTCTCCTTCTTTTTAAGGAATTTCTGGGTGGTCAACCAATTGCTCATAGCTTGTTAATCTAATGAGTGAAAATGTAATTATGAATATTCAAAATGTAATTTTGATTAATTCTATCAATTTGATCTTGAAAATTTCATTCTTTTTAGAAATGTTGTATGCCTATGCCCATATATCACACTTTTAATTAAAATGGTATTTCAGAAATAACGTACTCAAATAGTTTTGGCCTGGAACACTCATTTAAAGGAATAAGAATTGGAAAACATAGTTTAGATAAGCATATACTTAGAAAACTGGAGCAAATGTTTTCAAATTAGATGTTTGTAGCCCTAAGTTCATTTTGTTTTGTATTGAACATAATAAAAAATCAAAAATTTTTATATGGATTTAAATTAATTTATTGAAAAAGAACATATACATATGGCCATATATTAATATATCTACTTTATCACCTCATCCAGTTATTTATGCTTTCCTCAAGAGAGTAAAATGCAATATGTTTAATAGGCTTGTTCAGGTGTAGTCAATTCTAACATTTTAAGGGGGAAATTAAGGAAAAAAATGTTAAAACTAAGAAAAAAATTGTATTTATTAAATATTCTGAGAATTGGGTGAATGTCATTTTTGCATTATTTTCTGTAACAAGTATCCCTTCCATGGGAGTTTATATTGAGTATTACCACCCTAAAATAAAATCAAAATAACCTCAGTCTATTACTGAATAGATTTTTTTAAAACAATTTTAAATCTCATCAGCAATTCTTGGATGAAGCTAGATTCGTCTCTGGTTCCTGGGTGCCTCTCATTAACTGTGCTTCCATTCCAACACAGGATTACTCCTGAATCCAGACAAGGACAAGCTCCTTAGTCAGAAACAGTGAATTGCTTAATACAAACCCATCAACATATTTTAAAAACAGAATTGATACAAGAAAATAAACAGAAACATATATACTGTTACTGAGAATTCACTAGCATTGAGTCTTTTTTTTTTTATATGAACAAGGACCTGTAGTTTCCCCATCACAGAACAGTTTTGCAATAAAATTCCAAGACTCTTCAACTTTTCAAACTTTCTATAACTCCACATCTCTTAGGGATTGACTATTAATAAAACTTAGTTGGATTATTACTAAAGGAAAATGGATTCAGCCTTACTGACCTGTCTGTTAAGCATCTCGTTTATTAAGTACATAGGAATTAATTTGGAGTAGGAGTATTCACTTCAAATTGATTATAAAATAACAAAAGAAATAGGTAAAAGAAAAGAGGAACAAGAAAGGAAACATCACCTAATGCAAAATGTCACCGTGAACTAACTCTAGAAAGTGATCACTGTATCCTTTAACATCTTTTATTTGTGTATACCTATGACTGAGTATCCACCTTGCTTTTAGGATACCATAAATGGGTTCTGAATCTTAGTTTAATATCTACACAGGTTGTTATAATTCATCTTATAGACTATCTCTCTAGTTTCAGTAAAAATATATTTCTAAGTTTAAAAATGCACTGTGCCTATAAAACTGGCCTTAACTAGGTCTACAATTTCACAGAAAGGTGTAAGTCAATAAAAGAAGAAAATATGGTATCAGTATATAGCCATTCTTTCGATTAAAGAAAGAAAATCAAAACAAAAGTGGAAAAAAACACCCCCAAAACTCTCACTACTTGTGCTTTAGAGAATATGAAGAAATAGATGTCCTATGTGAATTTGCTTGTGCAAAATGTTACTGTTCAGCTCTTTGTGGATATTTAACCTGCTTCCTATACCGATGTGAACAGAGTGGAGACCGGCAACATCTGGGATATATGGCACAATTGGTAGAAACAAAAAGTATCTATGAAGGTTTTCTTCAGATATGAGTCTCCTGATGACTTGCCCGTTAGTAGGGCTTCCCTTGTGGCTCAGCTGGTAAAGAATCCACCTGCGATGTGGAAAACCTGGGTTTGATCCCTGTGTTGGGAAGGTCCCCTGGAGAAGGGAAAGACTACCCACTCCAGTATTCTGGTCTAGAGAATTCCAGGGACTGTACAGTCCATGAGGTTGAAAAGAGCTGGACAGGACTGAATGACTTTCACTTTCAACTTTTCAGGATTTCAAAAATGTTTACTGGATACGGTTGATGAACTATTACCTTTAAAAGTTGTTACTCATGATAGACCTTTTTAAATTCTGTATTTTGATAAAATGAAAATAGTGTGCCACCAGGTACCAATGTCCTTGTCCTTTTGAAAAAGATTATGTAAATATATTGGATATAGCATGCAGGTAGGATTACTGATATGTTCCATAGATCATGTCCACACTAATCAGCTGGTTATTCATAACCCTAATTACTAATACGCTGAGGTGACAGTTTATTCCAATTAGGTAAAATCAGCTCTCTGTTCTAAGGGGGAAAAGTGGCTTACAAACTGATTTAGTTCTGAAGTTTTTGATCTAAGGATAGGCAGAGGGAGTTTAATTCCATTTGTTAATATCTATCATCACTTACGGCTGATGAGAAAGAAAGAAATCGCATTCAAAGAGCATTCTTTTATTTCAAAAAGGAAAAAAGAATTTGTCTACAAAGATGACGGTTTTAATACTTTATCTTTAAGGGGCAACCTTTGCAGGATGACTCTCTCATTCTGAAAATGCAGGCATTACTTTTTTCTTTTGTTCTCTATTAAGAATTGTGCATGAAACCACTCAGAGTAGATGGGGACTAAGGGTCAACAGAACAGTTAGAAAGGTGACAAACAGCAATTCATTTCACTGTTTGTTTTCTAGATGATGGCTGCCTTTTTCTCCTGGTGCTCCATGTTTCTGGGGTGCTACACAATGAGTTCTATGTCCTTTTAAATAGGGGCAGAGCTGCCACGGTGTAAACTAATAAATAGCACAATTGAAGTTTTCCTGGTCATGAAATACAATGGATTCCTCTCAGTTACTTTATTCTTTTTCACAATTATCTTTTAAATAGAGAAAAAAAAGAATTTATTTTGTGACCTTATTCTTTACATTTATGGATTAATTTTTTAAGATAGTGCTGTTTTTCTATGTCTTTCAGGAAGTACAAATTTGTATTGCTTCAGTGGCCAATAGCTCCTCTATACTTAGGACCCTGCAACAGAAGAGTTTACATGTTCACTGTGAGTCTGGAGTGGCTGTGTTTCACAATATCTTTACTCAGTGAACTCACTAATATCTGTCTGTGACATTGCTTGGTTTATGACCAAGGAAAAAGTGAGTACAACACTAAATATATATCATTTGTTTCCATTCATTGGCCAAAAGACAATTTGGAGGGAAACTAAAATAAAATATAACCATTATCACAGGAAAGTCAGCAAATATTGTAAACTGGTAAGCAATTTAGTGCAGGGCATTACGGAAAAAAAGACCGGCACAGAATTACGATGATAGAACCTGGACTTTAAGTTGAGTAACAAGGGATGTAAGGCTATCAGAGAGTGACATCTTAAATCAATGTATTGAGAACTATATTTGTCCTAAAAAACCACCAGGTTTTATAATAGGGGTATTTGAGAAAAGGAGCTAGAAAACACAAGGACATTTTATTAGGAAAAGAAAAAAAGGATGATTAGCATTTTTGGAAAAAATACCCCAAATCATAATATTGTTTTCTTGGATTTGGCATTCTAATATTCGTCACTATTTCAGAAATTGTGGTGTTTAGAGTATGCCAAAATGAGCACAGTTAATACACACTGGAATTCTGTTGTTATTCCTTAGTGGTTTTCAAAAAAGCTTAACAATCAATACAGATCTCTAAATGTATATGATAGACTGACAAATATTAATTGTAAATACAACTGAAATTAGTGTATTGATTAAATAGAATTCTTTTTTTGTTTTGTTTTGTTTTGTTTGGAGATAAATTTGGTATCCAGATTGGGTTAATCTAACAGAAATCTCTAGAATGTATTCAGATTGGCTATTTGTTTTCCACTCAGTTGTCTCTTTAAAAATATAAATAAAAGTAAAATGTGAAGGCCATGCACCAGAAATAATCTAATCACTAAATCAACGACTCAGTTCAGTTCAGTTCAGTTGCTTAGTCTGTCCAACTCTTTGCAACCCCATGGAATACAGCATACCAGGCCTCCCTGTCTATCACCAACTCCCACAGTCTACTCATACCCATGTCCATTGAGCCGGTGATGCCATCCAAACATCTCATCCTCTGTCATCCCCTTCTCCTCCTGCCTTTAATCTTTCAAAGCATCAGGGTCTTTTCTAGTGAGTCAGCTCTTCCCATTAGGTGGCCAAAGTATTGGAATTTCAACTTCAGCATCAGTCTTTCCAATGAACACTCAGGACTGATCTCCTTTAGGATAGACTGGTTGGATCTCCTTGCAGTCCAAGGGACTATCACGAGTCTTCTCCAACACCACAGTTGAAAAGCATTAGTTCTTCAGGGTTCAGCTTTCTTTATAGTTCAATTCTCACATTCATACATGACTACTGGAAAAACTATAGCTTTGACTAGATGGACCTTTGTTGGCAAAGTAATGTCTCTGCTTTTGAATATGCTATCTATGTTGGTCATAACTTTTCTTCCAAGGAGCAAGCATCATTTAATTTCATGGCTGCAGTCACCATCTGCAGTGATTTTGGAACCCAGAAAAATAAAGTCAGCCACTGTTTCCACTGTTTCCCATCTATTTGCCATGAAGTGATGGGACCAGATGCCATGGTCTTAGTTTTTTGAATGTTGAGTTTTAAGCCATCTCCTCTTTCACTTTTATCAAGAGGCTCTTTAGTTCTTCGCTTTTTGCCATAAGTGTGGTGTCATCTGCATATCTGAGGTTATTGATATTTCTCCCTGAAACCTTGATTCCAGCTTGTGCTTCATCCAACCCAGTGTTTCTCATGATGTACACATGAAACTATCACAACATTGTTAACCAGCTATTCTTCAGTACAAAATAAAAAGTTAAAAAAAAAATGACCATTGGATTCTCTGACCTTCTAAATGCAAGAATCAAGATGAGAGAACTTCTCAGTCAGCAATAAGGATGTATTCCCCAAAGAAAACTGGAATGGGGAGAGGTTTTTCAGGCATTAAAGGCAGTTATTTAGGGATACTCTAAAAGCCCTGTTATAATTCTGCTCTTCAGAATGTCAGGGCTACTATAGAACAGTGACACTGCATGTCTCTACCCTCATTCTCCAGATGGGGGTGTTTATTGCAGTTGTTACATCATGTTTCAACAATGCATATGAGGGACTAGATAACTTGACTTTTGGAATCATAAATTTCTGGAGCTGAAAAATCTAATGTAGATACCATTCTAAGATCCTGGACTTGAGTCTGAAGCCTTGATTAGATCGGATGGTTGTGGTTTCTTTTTGAGATAGGGTAAAAACTAGTTTTTTGTTGTTGTTGTTGTTGTTGTTGTTTTAAGGGAAGATTGGGTTTAAACACTTTATGTCCTGAACTTTAATTATGTATATATAATTATATATAATTATATATATATTTGCCAATATAACTTGTGATACTCCTGCCTGTGAGTTTATTATTTTTTTTTCTCATTCTGATTTTTTCTTTATTCTCTATCCTGGATTTGAGTTCATTCATTCATACAACATTTTTGAGCATCTACTATATATCAGGCACTGTTTCAGCTACCTCAAAGTCACCTATTTTCTTTCTTTTTTTTAATTTTTATTTTTACTTTATTTTGCTTTACAATACTGTATTTGTTTTGCCATTCATGTGAGTTTATATGTATCCTTATCTTTGGTATCAAGCTTATTCAGGTGACTTGCTTTGGCAAATACCATGAGAGCAAAAGCCACTTGTGAATGAAAACTTTAAGAGTACACACCAAAAGTCTGTTTTTACTTCTGAGCAAAACACTAGAAATATTGCCAGTGGTAGATGCTCCATTAGCGTGATATTAGAGTATCTCCCAGTTGCTATGTTATCATAAGCCCCTGATTTATGTACACTGCCCCTTAGAAGCCCTGACTCTGAATTTTTGAAATCATTGTCTTTCGCTTTGACAGTTTCCAATCTATTTTCTTTGTACTAAGGAAGAAAAATAACTGTAATTTATCATCACTGTAAAATTAAGAAACTCCAACCTAAACGGGGTGATCAGCACTACAAAAAAAAAAAAAAAAAATCTTACTATGGGATTCTACTCTTTAGAGCAGCTGCCATTAGTGTATTTTTTTGTACTTTAACAAATATTTTTATTAAGTATAATTGACATAAACTCAACTGTAAATAGCATGCACAGTTGAATAAGTTTTGACATGTGTGCATAATTTAAAAACATCACCACACCAAAATAATAAACACATTCACAACTCACAAATGTTTCCTTGTGCTCATTTATAATCCTTCCTTCCTGTTCCTCTTTGAATCCAAATGAATCACTTTTCCTACTTTCTATCACTACAGATTAATTTGCTTTCTATAAAACTCACAGAAATATAATCATATTACACAATATGGACCCTCTCTATTTTTTTGGTCTCATTTATTTTACGTACTTATTTTGAGATTCACTTATGTTGCATATATAGTAATAAGCATTTTTTGTTACAGAATAGTATTTCATTTATAGACATTCCATTCTTTATCTATTAATCTGTTTATAGACATCTGTATTATTCTTCTGTCTTTATCTATTAAAATTAATACTATTAAAACATTCATATTTCACTCTGTATAATAGGTTCTAGGTTCATCCATCTCATTAGAACTGACTCAAAGGTGTTCCTTTTTATGGCTAATATTCCATTGTGTATATGCACCACAACTTCTTTATTCATTAATCTGTTGATGGACATCTAGGCTGCTTCCATCTTCTAGCCATTGTAAATAGTGCTGCAATGAACAATGGGATATATGTGTCTTTTTCAATTTTGTTTTCCTCAGGGTATATACCTAGGAATGAGATTGATGGGTCGAATGGTGATTCTATTCATAGTTTTTTAAGGAGTCTCCATACCATCTTCCATAGTGGTTGTGTCAATTTACATTCCCACCAGCAGTGCAAGAGTGGTCCCTTTTCTCCACACCCTCTCCAGAATTTATTGTTTATAGACATTTTGATGACGGCCATTCTGACTGGTGTGAGGTGATATCTCATTGTAGTTTTCTGATAATGAGTGATGTTGAGCATCTTTTCATGTGTTTGTAAGCCATCTGTATATCTTCTTTGGAGAAATATCTGTTGAGGTATTTTTCACACTTTTTGATAGGGTTGTTTGTTTTTCTAGTATTGAGTTGCATGAGCTGCTTATATATTTTGGAAATTAATCCTTTGTCAGTTGTTTCATTTGCTATTTTCTCCCATTCTGACAGTTGTCTTTGAAGTAAATCAGAAAGAGAAAGATAAGTGTCATATTCTAATGCATGTACACTGAATCTAGAAAAATGGTACTGAAGAATTTACTTATAGGGAAGCAATAGAGAAACAGACATAGAGAATATTGTGGACGTGGGGAGAGGGGAGGAGAAAGTGAGATGTATGGAAAGAGTAACACGGAAGCTCACATTACTTTATGTAAAATAGATAGCCAATGGGAATTAGCTGCATAGCTAAGAAACTCAAACCAGGGCTCTGTATCAACCTGGAGGGGTGGGGTGGGGAGGAAGATGAGAGGGAGGTTCAAAGAGAAAATTCATGTTGAGGTGAGACCAAAAACAGCAAAATTCTATAAAGCAATTATCCTTCAATAAAAAATAAATTTAAAAAGTCATACTTTTGATTTGTGTGTGTATATGTATGTGTGTGTGTATATACATATATATATATATATATATACACACACACATATTTATTTATTTATTTATTTACTCTTGAGTAAATACCTGAGAGTAGAATAGTCTGAATCATATGATGGTTATATGTTTTGTTAAGAAACTATCAATTATTTTTAGAGTGTTTATAATAGTCTTATCATTTTACATTCCCACCAGCAGAATGTGACAGTACCATTTCATCAACATTCTCTTCAATTGTTGATTTTAAGCATTTATTTTAGCATTTAATTTTAGTTATTCTAGTAAGTATGTAGTNTGTAATGGCTAATGATGTTGAGCATATACATTCTTTGAGTGGGGTTTATTCAAATCATTTGAGCATTTATTTATTGGATTATTTGTATTCTTGTTTTCAGTTTTGAGAGACCTTATATAGTGAATACAAGTCTTTATTTTCTCTCAGATTTATGTTTATATGTATTATCTCCCCATCTGGGGCTTGTCTTTTCATTATTCTCTCTGGATTGTCAGAGAGCAGAGGTTTATCTTTTTGATGAATCCCAATTGATCAGTATTTTCTTTTGTGTATCATGCTTTTGGTGTCAAAGCTGAGAATCTTTCCCTAACCCATGGGTAAATCTTCCTTTCCATGAACTTTACAGTTTAATTTTATTTTTAGATCTATGATTGAGACTGAGTTATTTTTCAGTATATGATGCAAGATATGGATTAAAGTTTATTAGTTTGTATAACAATACTCAATTTTTCAATATCATTTGTTGAAAGAAGCATCCATTCTTTACTGAGCTGCTTTTGCAGTTTGGTCAAAATTCAGTTGTATATGTGTGACTCCATTGTGAACTCTGTCTTGTTCAATTGCTATATTTTTCTGTATTGCTACCAATAACACATTGTATTTTTTACTGTAGCTTATCACTTCATGGGAAATAGATGGGGAAACAGTGGAAACAGTGTCAGACTTTATTTTTGGGGACTCCAAAATCACTGCAGATGGTGACTGCAGCCATGAAATTAAAAGATGCTTACTCCTTGGAGGGAAAGTTATGACCAACCTAGACAGCATATTAAAAAGCTGAGACATTAAACCAGTATCAGTGATCAGTGAAAGTCACTCAGTCATGTCCAACTCTTTGACCCCATGGACTATACAGTCCATGGAGTTCTCCAGGCCAGAATACTGGAGTGGGTTGCCTTTCGCTTCTCCAAGGCACTTCCCCAATCCAACGATTGAACCCACATCTCCCACTTTGCAGGCAAATTATTTACCAGCTGAGCCACAATATAGAGCCTTGCAATCCATGAACAAAGGTGTATCTCTAATGATTTTGGACTTTTTTAAATTTTTGTTAGTAAAGTTTTGAAATCTTCAATGTATAGTTTTGTACAGATTTTATCAGGTTTATTACTAGTATTTAGCATGTTTGATGCTATTGTAAATGGTAGCTTTATTTTAATTTGTTTCTTCATTGCTATCAGGCAGAAATAATATTAAATTTTACACATTCATTTTAGTTCCTGTAATTTTGCTAGTAGCAGTATTAGTTCTGTTAATTTTTATGTATGTAGTGATATCAGATTTTCTATGTAGATAAGTAGCATTCTGCAAGTTAAGACAATTTTTATTTCTTTGTCTCTAATCTGGATGTCTTTTATTTCTTTTTCTTTCCTTATTGAACTGAGTAGAACTTCTACTGCATATAGAGTAAATGGTGAAAGTATACATCTTTCCTTTGTTCTTTTTTAAAATCAATCAATTCATTTTTACTGAAGCATAGTTGATTTAAAATGTTGTGTTAGTTTCAGATGTACAGCAAAGTGATTCAGTCATATCACATTTCAGATTATTTTCCCATATAGTTCAGTTCAGTTCAGTTCAGTTCTGTCACTCAGTCGTGTCCGACTCTTTGCGACCCCGTGAATCGCAGCACGCCAGGCCTCCCTGTCCATCACCATCTCCTGGAGTTCACTCAGACTCACATCCATTGCGTCCGTGATGCCATCCAGCCATCTCATCCTGGGTCGTCCCCTTCTCCTCCTGCCCCTAATCCCTCCCAGCATCAGAGTCTTTTCCAATGAATCAACTCTTCGCATCAGGTGTCCAAATTACTGGAGTTTCAGCTTCAGCATCATTCCTTCCAAAGAAATCCCAGGATTGATCTCTTTCAGAATGGACTGGTTGGATCTCCCTGCAGTCCAAGGGACTCTCAAGAGTCTTCTCCAACACCACAGTTCAAACACATCAACTTTCAGCGCTCAGCCTTCTTCACAGTCCAACTCTCACATCCATACATGACCACAGGAAAAACCATAGCCTTGACTAGACGGAACTTAGTCGGCAAAGTAATGTCTCTGCTTTTGAATATACTATCTAGGTTGGTCATAAATATTGAGTTTAGTTCCCTGTGCTATATAGTAAATTTTGCTGTATCTTTTTCTTGTTCTTAATCATCAAAGGAAACATTAGTCTTTAACAAAACATTATACCTTAAAAGGCACATACATTTTCAAATATTAAGTACAATGTTAGATATTGGCTTCCCTGGTAGCTCAGTGGGCAAAGAATCTGCCTGCAATGCAGGAGACTGGGGTTTCCATCTCTCAGTCTGGAAGATCCCCTTGAGAAGAAAATGACAACCCACTCCAGTATTCTTGCCTGAAAAATCTCATGGACAGGTTCGATGCATGATACAGGGTGCTCGGGGCTGGTGCACTGGAATGACCCAGAAGGATGGAATGGGGAGTGATGTGGGAGGTTCAGGATGGGGAACACATGTACACCCACGGTGGATTCATGTCAATATATGGCAAAAACAATAAAATATTGTAAAGTAAAAAATAAATAAATAAATAAAACTGAAAAAAATCTCATGGACAGTGGAACCTGACTGGCTGCAGTCTGTGGGGATGCAAGAGTCAGACTTAACTTGGCAACTAAAACAACACATAATGTTAGATGTAGGTTTTCATTATCAAATTGAGAATAGCTTCTTCAGTTCTTAGGAAACAGTGTTTGTTTTTTAATCATTAATGAATATTGAATTGTATTCTTTTTTCTTTTTTTTGTTTTTTTAATTTCATGGATTAAGTTGAATAATTTTCAGGTTAAATTCTGAACCTCTGGAATAAATCTCACTTGTTCATGTTATATTAATATTTTGTATGTATTTTTTGGCTTTCACTTTCTAAAACTTTGTAAATACTTTTTTCATCTGTTTTTATGAGGGATGTTTGTCTGTAATTTTATTCTACTTGTAATGTCTGTGTGTAGTTTCACTACCAGGGTAATGATAGTCTTATAGAATAAGTTGAGAAGTATTCCCTTCTCTTTATTTTTTGGTAGTTTGTATAGAATTGATATTGTGCCTTCCTTAAATATTTAGTAGAGATTGTCAATAAAAATTAGGTTTAGAGTGTCTCTGTGGCATAGTTTTAAACTATAAATTCAATCTATTTTGTGGAAACAGAGGTATTTAGTTTTAGCCTCCTTTTTGTTTTTGTTTTTTTTTAGTTTGGTTGGTATTATATGTCTCTCAAGATATTTATTCATTTCACCCATATTATTAAATATTGACTTAAATTTGTTCATCATATTTCCTATCCTTTTAATAATGATATAATGATCACCTTATTTTTGTCCACAAGAAACATGAATGATTATTGATGTTCCATCTCTCACCCTCAATATTGTTAATCTGTGTCTTTTCTAATTTTTTCCTGATTAGGCTGACTAGAGGTGTATCACTTTTATTGATTCTTTTCATAGAATTGCCTTTGGTTTCATTGATCTTTCTCTATTATTTTACTGCTTTCTGTTTTATATTTTGGTTCTGATTTTTATTATTTTCTTTACTCTGTTTATTTTTTATTTTATTCTCTTTTTTGTTTTTTAAGGGGTAAGCTGAGCTTATTAATTTGAGACTGTGATTTTGCTCTAATATAGGCTTTTAGTGCTAGTGCTGTACATTTTTACCCTTTTTAAAGGATATATTTGCTGATTATAGAATTTTAGGCCTAGAGTGTTTCTTTTGGTACTTTAAAGAAGCTTTCCATGTTTTCTTAGTTGCTTTGTTTCTGATGAGAAATCTTTATCATACTTTTACTTTTTTCCTTTTGGCAAGAAATAATATGGTTTTTGGTTTGTTTGTTTGCTTTAAGCTACTTTTAACATTTGTTTCTTATAAGTGGTTTAGAAGAATTTGATTATCATATTTTTTTAATGTAGTTTTTCCATGTATCTTTTGCTTGCTGTTAATTGAACTTCCTGAATTTTTGGCTTTATATTTTTCAACAAATAGGGGAAATGTTGGCCATTATTGCTTCAAATATGTTTTTTAAATCCCCTCCTTTCTCTTGTCTGCTATGTGTGTGCTCAGTTGTGTCTGACAATTTATGACCCCTTGGACCATAGCCTGCCAGGCTCCTCTGTCCATTGGATTCTCCAGGCAAGAATACTGGAGTGGGTTGCTATTCCCTTCTCCAGAGGATCTTCCCCACCCAGAGAAGGAATATGCCTCTCTTGTATCTCCTGCATTAGCAGGGGAATCTTTATCACTGTGCCACCCGGGAACCTTCTTTCTCTTCTTCAAGGACCCCAACTGTGTATAGTAGTCACTTGAAAATATTCTAGAGCTCACTTGAAAATATTCTAGAGCTCAGTTATTCTTCTTTCTCTTTTTGATTATTTTTCATCTCTGTGATTGTTTATACTGCAGGATATTTAATCAGCTTAAGTAATTTTATGTCTTCATCTTGCTAAATCCTACTCACCTTTCTCAGATCAAAAAGGACTATTAGCTCAGTCAGTAAAGACTCTGCCTGCAGTGCAGGAGATCCTGGTTCAATCCCTGGGTCTGGATGATCTCCTGGAAAAGGAAATGGCAACCCACTCCAGTATCCTTGACTGGAAAATCTCATGGACAGAAGAGCCTGGTGAGCTGCAGTCCACGGGTTTGCAAAGAGTCAGGCGCAACTGGGCGACTAACACTTACTTACTTTCTCAGATCAGGGCTTTTTCAGAGGAATAGCATCTGATCCCTTGATTTCAGTCATTTTCCTCAATTATATCTCACCTCAATTTCTATGTTTATGACATAATATTTATCAGTTAAGTTATAATATAAGCTGTTTCTCCAAAAGAAACCTTCAAAATATAATAGTTCAAAATATAGAGATACTTTCTAATTAGACTCTGATTTTGTTTCATGGGGGGAGCTCTTTATGCCTCTTATGTATATACTCTGGGAATTAAGTAGTTCTTCAATGATTTCTATAGCCATATCAGAAGTACAGATTTTGCTAAAAGTCCTCCTAGGGTCTCCACAGCGCTTTCATACTTCATAAGTTTGATGGCCTAAGGTTTGTTGTTATTAGTTTTATTTGCTTTTACCTAATGCTTTTTCTTAATTTCCTAATAATTAATATAATTTATAAAAAGGTTGGTAGACTTTGGATTTCTTTGCTCTTAGAGACTTGCATGTACTATTACATGTTGAAAAGTCATTCTCTATGAGAATATAACAATTCTACACATCTTGCAACCAGAGTCATGGACTGCCTTTGCCCCTAGTCTTTTTCAACATAACAAAGAGTCATGGCAGTTGGAGATAGAGTCTAGATCTGAAGCAAAGAACAGTCTTATCTGTAGCCTTAAGATAGAGTATCTCCTCCCAGACAGGTCTGGCAAGCTTACTGTTGCTGCTGCTGCTGCTGCTGCTGCTGCTGCTGCTACTGCTGAGTCCCTTCAGTCATGTCTGACTCTGTGCAACCCCATAGACGGCAGCCCACCAGGCTCCCCCATCCTTGGGATTCTCCAGGCAAGAACACTGGAGTGGGTTGCCATTGCTTTATCCCGGCATGCTTACTATCCATTATAAAATATTTAGATTCCCAAAGATCAGAGTTCATGTGTTGCAGTGAAACCCAGTTTGCATGCAGTTGTCTTCACATTGTCTTGTAGAAAATGAGACATAGGGAATTGGTGGAAAAAATAAAAAGTCAAATCTTTAGCTATAGCTATTGGTATAAGTAAATGTTTGTCTTTGACTCAACATTCTTGCATCTTCTACCAGCATCCATGAAGTGACCAACCTGTTAGCTTCTAAGATAAAACTTCAGACCCTTCAGTTAATCTTTTGCACATATTTTTTTCTAGCACATTCCTCATGCTTGGTTAATTTATTTGCTTTCTGATTCCTTTACCACTTCCTATCAGTTCAATGGTGATGTAGACTATCTGAAATAAAAGAATTATTATGAAAATAATACTCATTTTGATCTTTGATCCAGAGCTGAGTCTTTTATTTCAGTTGAAAAGTCTTATAGTAACTTGTTCACTTTCAATCTTTCTTCTCTTTGGAGTCCAGAAGTTGTTGGTTTTTGCAATGTGCAGAAAATTCTTAAAGAGATGGGAATACCAGACCACCTGACCTGCCCTTTAGAAATCTGTATGCAGATCAAGATGTAACAGTTAGAACTGGGCATGGAACAATAGGCAGGTTCCAAATTGGGAAAGCGGTACATCAAGGCTGTATATTGTCACTCTGCTTATTTAACTTATATGAAGAGTGCATCATGTGAAATACCTGGCTGGATGAAGCACAAGCTGGAATCGAGATTGCCAGGAGAAACATCAATAACCTCAGATATACAGATGACACCACCCTTATGGCAGAAAGGGAAAAGGACCTGAAGAGCCTCTTGATGAAAGTGAAAGAGGTGAGTGAAAAAGTTGGCTTAAAACTCAGCATTCGGAAAACTAAGATCATGGCATCCAGTCCCATCATTTCATGGCAAATAGATGGGGAAACCAAAGGAAAGAGTGATAGACTTTATTTTATTCAGCTCCAAAATCATTGCAGATGGTAACTGCAGCCATGAAATTAAAAGATGCTTGCTCCTTGGAAGAAAAGCTATGACCAACATAGACAGCATATTAAAAAGCAGAGACATTACTTTGCCAACAAAGGTCCATCTAGTTAAAGCTATGGTTTTTCTAGTAGTCATGTATGGATGTGAAAGTTGGACTTAAAGAAAACTGAGCCCCAAAGAACTGATGCGTTTGAACTGTGGTTTTGGAGAAGACTCGAGATAGTCCCTTGGACTGCAAGGAGATCCAACCAGTCCATCCTAAAGGAAAAAAGTTTTGAATATTCATTGGAAGGATTATTTGATGCTAAAGCTGAAGCTCCAATACTTTGGCCACCTGATGCCAAGAGCTGACTCATTTGAAAAGACCCTGATACTGGGAAAGATTGAAGGTGGGAAGAGTAGGGGATGACAGAGAATGAGATAGTTGGATGGCATCATTGACTCTGGACATGAGTTTGAGCAAGTCCCAGGAGTTGATGATGGCCAAGAAGCCTGGCATGCTGCAGTCCATGATGTTGTAAAGAGTCAGACATGACTGAGCAACTGAACTGAACTGAAGGAGGGTAATATCTGCATTCTTTCCTAATTCTGTCGCAAAATTAGTGGACTTTTGCTTGAAACTCATTTTTATTATAAAGTCTTATTGAAGGCAGGCAATAATCACTAAGCCACACTAGCTCTCAGGCTCTTTTTAGCCACTTACCTTATAGCTTCAGTCTTAATGCAGCATAATCTTTCTTCCAAGTCATTTTGGAGAGAGATTTATCTAATATTTTGATACTATACAGCATGGAGTTTCATCTTTTTAGCTTTTGGAACATGTTTTCTCACTGCCCACTACTTAAGTGCTCAGCTACTAAGCTAGTGTCACACATCTTAATATTCTTATTTTTATTTTACAGCAGCCACTGATTTGAAGGTAAAAGCTTCTGTATTTTGCTAGATAGTATGCTATTAATTGAATATAGCTACAGAATCAATCTAACTAAAAATTATAATTGTATATGTGTTTGCTCATTCTCTCAGTCGTGTCTGACTCTTTGAGACCCCATGGATTGCAGCATGCTGGGTTACTTTGTCCATGGAATTTCCCCAAGCAAGGATTCTGGAGTGGGTTGCCTCCTCCAGGATAGCTTCCCAATCCAGGAATCAAACCTGCCTCTCCTGCATATCCTGCACTGGCAAGTGGATTTTGTACCACTGAGCCACCTGGGAAGCCCATACATATTGTGCCATGCGAAGTGGCTTCAAACATGTCTCACTCTTTGCGACCCTTTGTGAGCCTAGCCTGTTAAGTGCCTCTGTCCATGTGATTCTCCAAGCAAGAAAACTGGAGTGGGTTGCTGTGCCCTCCTGACCCAGGATCCAAATTGCATCTCTTACGTCTCCTGCATTGGCAGGCGAGTTCTTCACTGCTAGTGTCACCTGGGAAGCCCAAGCCCATACATACATGCATACAATATAAATATGGAGGTGAGTGGTTAATATCTCAGTAATATGATGTTCAAAGTAGATATTTTTAGCCACAGGTAGCTTTTTTCCAGACAGCAATTTAAAGACCCAAGATTATTTTATTTTGTGATCTTCTATTTTCCTACACATGATTTCAAAATCACTATATCATTTAAGTCAACATAATAAACATTGAGAGGCCATCAAAAATCATAATTATATCCACACTTTTATGCAAGGAGAATTTTATAGGTTAGGATCAGAAATTGCGTACAGTGGCCACCTAATTGTAAGGTAATATGGACATGGTCTAACTGTTGGTCCAGTAAGAATAGAAAATTGCTTGGTGAACAGTTTTCCAGTCTCTGCAATAATGTATGCACATATTTATAGGTATGATTGTTAAATATTATTCTTCATCACTAGATTACAAGCTCCATGAGGACAAACATGCATATTTATTTTTAATCATGCTCAGTTTTGTGTACAATGCAATATTTATTAAAGAATTGAGTGAAAGAATTAAGGAGATTTAATATGACCACAAAATTTTAGTGATAAAACAGAAGTCACAATATAGTTTGCTTTTTCAATTCACATAATTCTAAAGTTTAGAAAAGGTTCTAAAACCTAGATTTACAGAGTTCTCTTTCAATGTTCTAGGTAACTTTATAAATATTCATCAAGCAGTTTCAGTGGCCAAAACTGTAAATACATTCAGATATGCATGGGTCTTTTGATTTATAACAACTTGAAAATAGTTAACATGTTAAGAAAACATTTCATAATTCTGTTTATAGAGGATTCAGTCTTCAAGCTGGAGAGATTATGCCTCAGATTCAGATTATCTAATATGGACTAGGATGCGCTTTGTCCAGATACTTCAACGACAGTCAGGAAAAGTCAGTTCACACCCAATTTTCTTTCCCAGCTTGTCCACTTGTTCATCTCAAGCATGTTGACCATCTTTTTTTTTTTTTTTTCCTTCCACATATCTTTATCTTTAAGCTCAGACTGGATTTACATATAAATGTATGTTTTATTTTCCTTCATAATATAATCCTGTAACATATTCAAGGGATTTTCTATAGACTGAGGTAGTTTGTTTATTTTGGCCATTGAGCAAAATACTCCTCCCTGGCCATTGTAGCCACAGTAATTCTCTTGGTATGAAAAATTGTATGTGCTGGTATGTTTAGAACATTAGCTAAAAGCAGTGATGCATTTCCACATTGGGTGAAGAATGATGAGAAAGTCTCAAAGATAGGTCAGATTGAAGATTATGGAGCACTGTCTACATTTCTTTCTGACAAGGTCGACTTCAAGGGTGACATTAACAACTTGTTCTCAGTCTAATGACACATTTAGATTAGAGTTTCCAATGTACTCAGCCTCCATTTTTTCTTCAATTCATTGCCAGATAAGATGCTCGATAGGTATCTCCACAGTAACCTTTCAGAATCTATTTATTTAGATGAATCAAAATAATGAAATGCCAAATGAATTAAGAATGATATTTTTATATCAACTGAAAACAGTTTAAATAGTCCATATGCATAAGCTCTGTGGCATGAATGATCTTTTCATTTCATACTTTTAAAAAATGAAGAATGCGTTAGTTACTGCTGCTGTGTTTATCTGTGAGGAAGGGGGGGAAATGACTGCATACTGGGACTTTGCAGCTACCCTTTTCCTACAAGTCTCACTAGACCTACCGAGGCCAGGAACACAATAAGAATACACAACAGGAAGCTTTATTTAAATTTCTAATCTTAAAAAAAAGTACTATTACAAAAAGTTTTATTTTCTTTTGTTTTCTTTCTTTTTGAAAACTTATAGCTTGGATTTCAGGAACATGTAAAGTAAAAACAAGGTCAATTTTTAAATTGTTGTCTTTTTGTGATTTTGCAAAGCTATCATTATTTGCATTTTTTGCTTTATATTCTGTTCTTCCCTAGTCCTCTTTCCTTCATGAACTCTACCTGCCTAGGATAGAGAACTCAGCAGCTGCCTGCTCTGAGGTTTCTAGCAGAGTGTTCTCTGTGAAAGTGCTAACAAAATTATTTTGCATGCACTTCCCCATGGTGAAGTCCCACTGAATGTCCCATGGATTCAAACACCTTGGCTAGTCCTCAAATTTCTTCACATGAATGTATGTTTAAAATCCCACATAGATTTCCATGGTAGGAACTATGTCTTATCTTTCTTCCAAATCTCTTTCTAATGGTGGTTAATGTAATGTTGCATGTATGACAAACATTCAGTAAATATATATTGTATTGAATCATTAAAATAGAGTTGCTATTTATGACCCTGGAATTGTCTGCATTATTGACAAGAAGAAACTAGCATAAATGAAACCTGATATTTGTTGAAAGGTTGCTGAATGCCATTTTGTCTAACTTTCCATTTATTCAAGATGGCTCCCAGCATTCTTTCGTGTTCAGTGGATAACTAACGTGTGACTACAACAGAGAAGCATGGGCAGATGAAATGCCATACTCATTATCATGTGTAAATGTCAACAGAGTTCATGTTTTTTTTTTAAAAAAAACACCTTTTAATGTGAGAATAGGCATTGGGCCATGCTTCCTCATGTACCATCTGTCACATCACCTTTGAAGTCCTACTGAATTCTCATCCTTTGAAGTCAGACACTCATCCTTCTACACAAAGGAAGCTGCTGCATGCAGCAGCAGCAAAGAGATGAAAGCCTGTGTGCCTCAGCTATGTTGAATATACTGTCGCTGCTTTTAATTTAAAGAGCTAATATTCACCTTTGACATAGAAAATTAGCCTTTGACTACAGTTTTTCTGGAAGTGTATTTGGGGGCACAGAGATGCAATCATTACAGATATTTTCTCCCCGTGTAATGGTTTCAACTGTAAATTTTTCTCCTAGATGCTTATGATAATATGATAGCAATTATAATAAACAACATTGAGAAAAATCAGTAAAGTTGAAAAAGAGCCTTTCTCTGATCAAACCTTAGAAACACTCCTCTAAGTCTTCTTTTTGACCAGGTTTTATTATCCTTGGATCCTGTCTTCAGCTTGCTGAGAATAGTTTTAGAAAGAATCCTGATAGGTAAGTTTAACAGGAATCCCCCACCCTTGATATCTGATCAGATACTTACCACCCACCCCAGATATCTGTTTATTGTTGTTGTCCAGTCTCTAAGTCATGTCTGATTCTTTGTGACCCCATGGACTGCAGCATACCAGGCTTCTGGTACTTCACTGTCTCCTGGAGTTTCCTCCAACTCATGTCCATT
This sequence comes from Redunca redunca, assembly GCA_006410935.1. Classification (NCBI taxonomy): domain Eukaryota; kingdom Metazoa; phylum Chordata; class Mammalia; order Artiodactyla; family Bovidae; genus Redunca; species Redunca redunca. Next base: position 294,737 of record SJYQ01000631.1, read on the forward strand.
GACTCAGGGATGTCATCCAACAATCTCATCCTCTGTTGCCCCCTTCTCCCCATGCCCTCAATCTTTCCCAGCATCAGAGTCTTTTCCAGTGAACTGGCTCTTCCCATTAGGTGGCCAAAGTATTGGTGCTTCAGCTTCAACATCAGTCCTTCCAATGAATATTCAGGGTTGATATCATTTGATATCAAGAGTCTCCTACAGAACGATTTTGAAAGCATCAAATCTCCAGTGCTCAGTCTTTTTATGGTCCAACTATCACATATGTACATGACTACTGGAAAAATCACAGTTTTGATTATGTGTACCTTTGTAGGAAAAGTGATATCTCTGCTTTTTAATACAATACAAAGCTATGACAAACTTAGACAGTATATTAAAAAGCAGAGACATTACTTTGCAAAGGTTTGTATAGTCAAAGCTAGGTTTTTTCCAGTAGTCATGTGTAGATGTGAGAGTTGGACAGTACAAAAGGCTGTATGCCAAAGAATTGATGCTTTTCAACTGTGGTTCTGGAGAGGGCTTTAGAGAGTCCCTTGGAAAGTAAGGAGATCCAACTAGTTAATCCTAAAGGAAATCAACCTTGAAAGTTCATTGGAAGGACTGATGCTGAAGTGCCAATATTTTGGCCACATAATGTGAAGAGCTGACGCATTGCAAAAGACCCTGATGCTGGGAAAGTTTGAGGGTATGAGGGGAAGAGGGCAACAGAGGATGAATTTATTCAGTTCAATTCAGTTGCTCAGTCATGTTCGACTCTTTACGACCCCATGAATAGCAGTATGCCAGGCCTCCCTGTCCATCACCAACTCTCGGAATTCACTGACTCACATCCATCGAGTCAGTGATGCCATCCAGCCATCTCATCCTCTGTCATCCCCTTCTCCTCCTGCCCCCAATCCCTCCCAGCATCAGAGTCTTTTCCAATGAGTCAACTCTTCGCATGAGGTGGCCAAAGTACTGGAGTTTCAGCTTTAGCATCATTCCTTCCAAAGAAATCCCAGGGCTGATCTCCTTCAGAATGGACTGGTTGGATATCATCAACTCAATGAATATGAGTTTGAGCAAACTGTGGGAGATGGTAAGAACAAGAAAGCCTGGCATGCTACAGTCCATTGACTCCACTTCCTGCCTACAGTGATTTTGAAGCCTAAGAAAAGAAAGTCTGTCGCTGTTTCCATTGCTTTCCCATCTATTTGCCATGAAGTTATGGGAATGAATGCTGTGATCTTAGTTCTTAGTTCTTTGAATGTTGAGTTTTAGGCAAGCTTTTTCACTCTCCTCTTTCACCCTCACCAAGAGGCCCTTTGGTTCCTCTTCCCTATCTGCCATTAGAATGTTATTGTTATATCTGAGGTTACTGATATTTCCCCCAGTGGTATTGATTCTAGCTTATGAGTAATCCAGCCTGGTATTTCACATGATACCCTCTGCAAGTTAAATAAGCAAGGTGACAATATATAGTCTTGATATACTCCCTTCCCAATTTGGAAACACTCCATTCTATGTCCAATTCTAAGTGTTGATTCTTGACCTGCATATAGGTTTCTCAGGAGGCAACTCAGGTGGTCTTATATTCCCTTCTCTTTAAGATTTTTCCACAGTTTGTTGTGATCCACAGTCTAAGGGTTTAGCATAGTCAATGAAGCAGAAGTGGATGGTTTTCTGGAATTATCTTGCTTTTTCTATGATCCAATGGATTTTGGCAATTTGATCTCTGGTTCCTCTGCCTTTTGTAATCGAGCTTGTATATCTGGAAGTCATACTAATGAAGACTACCTTGAAGGATCTTGAGTGTTACCTCACTAGCTTGTGAAATGAGTGCATTGTACAGTAGTTTGAACATCCTTTGGCATTTCTCTTCTTTGGAATTAGAATGAAAACTGACCTTTTCCAGTCCTGTGGCCATTGCTACATTTTCCATATTTGCTGGCATTTTGAGTACAGTGTTTTAATAGCATCATCTTTTAGGATTTGAAATACCTAAGCTGAAATTCCCTGGAGAAGGAAATGGTAACCCACTCTAATACTCTTGCATGGAAAATTCCATGGAGAGAGGAGCCTGGTAGGCTACAGTCCAAGGGGTCACAAAGAGTCAGACATGACTGAATGACTTCACTTCATTCACTAAGCTGGAATCCCATCACCTCCACTAGCTTTGTTCTTAATAATGCTTCCTAGGGCCCACTTGAATTCACACTCCAGAATTTATGGCTTTAGGTGAGTAGCCACACCATTGTGGTTATTTGGGTCGTGAAGACTTTTTAGTACAGTTCTTCCTTGTATTTATGCCACCTCTTCTCAATTCCTTCTGTTTTTGTTAGGTCCTTGCCATTTCTGTCCTTTATCATGTCCGTATTTGATGTAATATTCCCTGTGTACCTCCAATTTTCTTGAAGAAATCTCTAGTCTTTCCCATTTCATTGTTTTCCTCTTTTTGTTTGCACTGTTCACTTAAAATGGCTTTTTCATCTCTCTTTGCTATTCTCTGGAACTCTCCATTCAGTTGGGTATATCTTACCCTTCCTCTTAGCCATTCATTTCTCTTCTTTTCTCATCTATTTGTAAGTCCTCCTCAGACAACTGTTTTACCTACTTGCTATCTGGTAACCCTAGCTTATCTTCAGAAAACCTTATTAATTTTTTTTTAGCAAGAATCTCCCTATCCTTAATGTCTCCTCTTAGTAACTTTACAACCACTGACCCCCTCATTTTGTAGTTGGCTAAATCCCACAAACCCTTGCTGCATTCAGAATTAAGCCTTGTTTTACAGAGGTCTCTGTTTTCTACTACTACTGTAGTTTTTAATAAAATCAGGTGACCAAAGACAGATATAGTGTACTCCTTTCATTGACTATACAAAATATTAGGATCTCTTATAGGTATATCTTTGACATTAAAACTGCTTCAATTTTTTAGGATGGAATTAGGTTTTCAAATAAAGCATTCTATATGTTTTATCCTTCTGTCAAAAGAAGTATTGACAATCAGAATATATTTATTGAATGTCTTCAATGCATTGTGCAATCTGCTAAGTCTGGGTATAAGAAATTAATATCAATACCAGAAAATCCAGTTCTCTATGAACAGTTTGCTTGCTGATGGACCCAGTGTATAAACTTATAAATAAAGTATATAATGCAGATATGTAGCAGTGAGGTGCTATAGACATTAATGACACCTCTGGAAGGGGTTGAAAGAAATTATTCTGGAGGTGGTGGGTGATACTAGAGGTGAGGTATCAGGTAAGTAGAATTATCTATGAAAGATGGAGTGATGAGTTAGGAGGAACAACAAGGAAATGAGGAGGTGGAATTGAAGGTATTTTAGGTAAAGAAACATTGAAAGATCCCAGGTGTGAGCAAGTATATGCTGGTGGCTCTCAAGGAGTGATCTTTGAAAGAACTTTGGATCAGAATCACCTGTGTTGATGAAAAATACACATTTTGAAATTGTCTTTAAAAGTATTTAATGTGTCTCTCTCACTAGTACTCAAAAATCAGAATTCTAAAGGTACTCTCTTTTTTATTTGTATGCAAATAAAGTTTGAGTTTTTAGCTTAAGACACAGAAAGCACACTCTTGCCCCTCAATATAATTCAAAATAAACAAACATTTTCCCCAGTCATCACTAATTTGGCACACAGAAGAACTCAGCATCTTTCAAGGACCAGGTGATTAAGACTACTTAGGGACTTTTTTCTTTTTTTTTTTCAAAGGAAGAACAATGAATCTGTACACATGTATGGCAGAAACATTGAAGACTAAGATGAAAATTCTTGCAAACATAATTCAGAAACTGTTGCTGAGCTCACAAGAAAGCAAAAGGAATCTCTTAAGAAAAATAAGTACCTTTTAAAACTAACTAGATAAATAAATGATAGTGACTTGAAGCAAAAAGGACTTGTACTCAAAGAAATGATAATCTGAAGGTAAGCAGCACCAGTTCTGGAAGCAATAGAGAAAGTCTATGTTTTCTGTGATGTTAAGGAGCTGAATTTGAGATGAAAAATTAAGCTGGTTTACTCAAACAGAATAAAAGCTGTGGTCGGTCCAGAGTCACCACTTACTCCCAACAGAACCTAAAGCAAAAATTTTTTGGAATAAAATGTATGGCATTCCACAGGTTAATTTTAATAAAATATAATTCCTAACTCAAAATCACGAAATGTACAAGTTACCAGCTGATGCTGTTCTGCTGCTCAGATGCTTCGGTCCTGTTCAACTCTTTGCGACACCAGAGATGGCAGCCCACCAGGCTCCCCCGTCCCTGGGATTCTCCAGGCAAGAACACTGGAGTGGGCTGCCACTTCCTTCTCCAATGCATGAAAGTGAGAAGTGAAAGTGAAGTTGCTCAGTCGTGTCTGACTCTTAGCGACCCCATAGACTGCAGCCCACCAGGCTCCTCCGTCCATGGGATTTTCCAGGCAAGAGTGCTGGAGTGGGGTGCCATTGCCTTCTCTGCTATAAGAGTAAGTAAAATAATAACAGAACCAATGTGGGGTCTAAAGATTTCAAGTATTGAGATATTAGAGTAAATTATGAATTAATTTTGCACAGAATATTTATAGAAAAATATGAAATTTTAAAATCTGCCAAATGTTGCATTTATTAAACATTGTGCTATTGCTGTAAATCAAAATAACTCACAAATATGATGATAACCAGTTAGAAACATATTTAATGAAGCAAGTCAGAGATAGTAGAGGTTCAACAGGTTTAATCACATGATATAAAGATCTGTTACTGATTAGAGTCTTTCAATGTTTCTATTTAATTGAATTCAGAAAAGATTTGTGAAGTATGGGCTTTGTGCAAAGCTTAATTCTTGATTCTCAAGCACATTGGCATGTTCGTTCCTCCCTCCATGGTTTGCTGAGACCTGGTCAACACAGGTTTTCTGACAAATAATTTCCCTTAAAAGCAAAGACCAAAAATAGCAAGTGTAACATGGACAGAACTGAATGCTCTGACCAGATAATGATCTCCTATGGTTAGTGAAGATAAGTATCAAGGTGAAGCGGACACATTTATTTTCAAAGCAGGAGACTATATTTCAATCACAATGTCCAATTTAATTTTCATTAATGTTATTAAGAGAAAACAATTTACTGCAATAAATGAAAAGTAAACAAACAAAATTAATAAAAAGCCAGTGCTGCTGAGCTCTGTGGAGTGCTTCTGATTTAGGGGTTAAGTATTCCATGCTAATAGTCCCTATTTAGCAAAAGTAAAATTAGAGACGTCTAAGTTTGCATGAAATTTTGCATTTAGATTTTTGTAACTTTGTGCTTCAATACTCCTTTTCTTTAGGATTTATTTTAGTAAGTTTTAGTGGCTCTCTGATGCCAATGACTAGTAATGGTGAATTTTCATTTGTGCCTAATTGGAGAGACAAAACCAACTTACTCATTGAGAGACAGCCAGACCATCCAAGATGACTGGACATCAATCCAAAAATGTTTGTTTTAAACTATGTTTCGGTTCGCTGTCCTTTCTTTTGTCTCAAATACTCGGCAATTGCTCCAAGTCTTTACTTCACTGTGTAGTTATAGTTCTTAGATAGCAGATGCCCAGAAATGTTGAGCAATTCTGAGATACAAGAACAAAAGAACAATGAGATGTGTATTCTTTCCCTAACACAGATAGATGTCGTGCTGAGAGGCATTTTTATTTTAATATCTATATGTCACTAATATTTATCCATCGTCAGCACAGGTTGTGGAATTTGGAAATTAAGCCTGGGGTTTCTAAGAGCCTAAATCAAAATGCCACAGTTCTCAACAGTTTATTGTGAGGTGTGTGAAGAAAAAAACAAGTGATACTTTCCATCCTCCAAGAAGATTTCACGTGTCATCAGCCCCTTTTTGAAAAGATATAATTATCCAACTTTTATACTCCACTGCTAATTGCACAATTGAAAGAAACAGTTCATATTGAATCACTGTATTCTTAACTTATGAATTTCTTTTCAGGTCTTTACATCTTTTTGTACACCTTTCAAATTTGCTTAATTTGGCTTTCATTAATACATGAAACTTTGTTGTGCAATGGTGTTGCTGTTTAAGCTTACTTAATGTTAATAACTCACCGTCACCGTATTTTACTCTTATCCCTGCTTCTGATTTATTTACCTTTGGCCATATTCTCCCAATCCACTTCATCCTTCAAATCAAATTCATCCTTCAAAGTCAACTTGAGGTCCACCTTCTCCACGTCATTCTACTCACTGCTCTGCCCTTGGCACTTCTCTCCCGGTCTATAGTGTTGACTTCACATCGTAGAGCAGATAGCTGCTGTGCTTGTTCCTGATCCCACTAATTAAGTTAGCGCTTCTTCAAAAGTAAGTATTAGCTGAGTAATTGTTCTTTGGCTCTCTCAGCATCTAACACAAGTATGGTCATATGTTGTGATATACATAGTTTAAAAAATGAACTGAATGAAACCGAGTGAAATATAATTGAATTGAATGGAGACATTTGTTTTCCAGAGTATTTTTAAGTTGTGTCTTGCAGATTTTAATTTCTAGAGTAAGTGATTTTCCTACCAGTAGGTATGATGTATAATTTTTTTGAACAATTCTTTAACCATAAGATTAAAGTCCCTAGAGAAACTTGTAGCCAGAAAATAAAGTAACACAAGAAAATATTTACATTGAGTGAAAAACCCCCTTTAGCTCAAAATTCTGTGCACATACAAGATTTAAAAGTCCTCTAGTCTGTCTTTCTGTTTCTCTGATACTGACCTGAGGTGACCTTTCATAGGATGTTAATAATTCAGTGGCTACTTGATGATCTCCATCTCCCTTTAGCCCCTGATCATTCAACCTTGAGTACACTGAAAGCCAAAGGAGACACTTCAGCCCTTAGAAGCTTTCAGTAGTCAATTTCAAATATTATGATCATAAAGTTCTTACAGTCCCTTTCATCTGAGACTTTTTCGAATGCAGTATACCCAATTACTAACTACAAACAGATCAGGCACCATGCCATGATGTATTATTTGTTCACCCTTTTCTTTCTCTGTCCATCTCTCTCCTTTTTATTGGTCTTACTTCTTTCTTTCTTTCTATCTCTCATTATATTTACATTTTGAAACTCTGAAAAAAAAATACTTGTAAATTGAGTAATGGACAGGGATGAGTAGGAGGACCAGAGAAGTATTAGGGTCCCCTTTTCTTTAGAATTAGTATCTATGCCAGTACTATGAACAGTTAATTTACCATGTCAGTGTCTTAAGTTCTTCTATAATTACAGTTGAATTTCATGGCTTCCAATATCATATTTTATGCTTAATGATCCATGAGTCTAAATTTCCACACATCTAAGTATCCTCTAGGATAGGTCTTAAAGAATGATTTGGCCTTGGGAAAACCTGAAAACTAGATGGAATTTATTTCTAGGGCTACTTTTCCCGTTTCTGTTCTTGGCTCTTCTTCTGAAATCATGGTCCTGGAAGCAATGTCTCCTTGCTCTAATCTGTCCAAGGACCCATATATTACCACCAAATCAGGACTCACTGTCTCTCAATCACTTTCCATGTTTTCCCTCTTGAGTAATCTCCATCATAATATCCCCATCTTTTATTTCTTGACATCAGGGAGGAGACAGAAACTTGCTAATCTAAAAATCAAATTTATAATAAAGTGATAGATTGCAAATTCCCATGGGAGAAGTTATAATGAAAATATTACCAACCAGGCAGAGGGGAATGCTGCAGACAGCATGTATTTCCCTAAGAACCCAAACCCAGCTGGTGAATTTTCAAGTATTGTGTCAGACCAGTAGGGGAGCTAGTTTTGCTAACAAGCATCTTCCCCTGAGGCCACTGACCTCTTCTACTCCCAACAGATCAAATGGGTACATTTCTACTGTAGTCACTGCCTAAAATGCTTTAGGACCTTTAATGCATGCAGGGAAGACTGAAGGGCACTGTGCTGTCAGAAGACTGAGAGCCTCTGAAAGGAGATATTGGAGTCAACTTTCCCCAGTAGAGATATGTGCTTTTATTAAAAATATGTGTAGGGCAGTTAAGTGCATGAGCTTTGTAGACAGATCTGGGTATAAACCAAGTAGCAAAGGCTCCAGGGGTGGCTTGGAGCTTTGAAAATCCCCAAATCTCTATCAGTTCTTTTCTCATAATTAAAACAAATCAAATAAAAATAAAAACTAAGTGAAAACAGTATGATTGTTATGCCAATACACTTTTATGATACATGTAGCAATACAGTACATCAACAAGATTATCATTGTCCTAGAAAAAATCATGTGGCCACCATCAAAATCTATATTGTAATTGTCTGCAATGCCAGTTCAAAGGATGAGGACCCATTTACTTGCAGACTTGCCATTTCAGTGCCAAGAAGATTGGCAGCTAAGTACGAGGATCTACATCATTTGTTTAGATACTTCCTCTGGAGTAGAAAAAGGTTACTTTGACTATAGTTATGGGGAATTATCATTCTTCCCAGCAGCCCTTAAGAAATAACTAAGAGCTATTGATGTACACATATTTCAGCTCCTATCCACCTGGACTGGATAAGGCTGAGGAAAGTGGTCTGCTGTTTCCAAGCGTGTCCACACAAGATAAAGCTCTAGTCAGAGATAATGATATCTTATTACTTACTATGACTACCTTCCTTTCAACTTCTTAATTCCCTTCTCCTGTAATGTCATTTCCTGCACTTCTCAGTTGACTACTTTTGCTCAAATCTTTGAGTAGAGTCTCTTTCTAAGGGAACCCAAACTAAGACAGCCAGGACTTGTCAGTTATCAGGAATGTACCCTTGGGAGAGTTACTTACTCTCTTTTAACCTCCATTTATTTATCTTTAAATGGAAGGAACAAAAATATCTGACTAATAAATTATTTTGGGAGGATTTAGTAAAATAATACTTGTAAAGAATTTGGCTTGTTTACACAGAGTACAACATGTAAAATGCTGGGCTGGATGAATCACAAGCTGGAATCAGGATTTCTGGGAGAAGTATCAACAGCCTGAGATATGCAGATGATAACACTCTAATGGCATAAAGTGTAGAGGAACTAAAGAGCATCTTGATAAGGGTGAAAAAGGAGAGTGGGAAAAGGTAGCTTAAAACTCAACATTCAGAAAACTAAGATCATGGCATCTGGTCCCATCACTTCATGGCAAATAGAAGGGGAAAAAGTAGAAACAGCAGCAGATTTTATTTTTTTGGGCTCCAGAATAACTGTGGATAGCAATTGCAGCTGCAAAATTAAAAGATGCTTTCTCCTTGGAAGAAAAGTTATGACAAACCTAGACAGCATATTCAAAAGCAGAGACATAACTGCTGACAAGTGTCCATATAGTCAAAGCTAGGCTTCTCTAATAGTCAAGTATAAATGTGAGAGTTGGACCATCGAGAAGGCTAAGTACTGATGCTCTCAAATTGTGCTAGAAAAGACTCTTAAGAGTCCCTTGGACTGTCCTTGAGATTGCAAGATCAAATAAGTCAATCCTAAAGAAAATCACCTTGAATATTCATTGGAAAAATTGATGCAGAAGCTGAAGCTCCAACACTTTGGTCACCTGATGAAAAGAGCCAACTCATTGAAAAAATACCCTGATGCTGGGAAAGATTGAGGGCAAGAGGAGAAGCTGGCAACATAGGATGAGATGGTTGGATGACATCACTGATTCAATGAGCATGAGTTTGAACATACTCAGGGAGATAGTGAAGGACAGGGGTGCCTGGTATGCTACAGTCCATAAGATCTCAAAGAATCAGGCATGACTTAGCAACTGAATAACAATAACAACAAAGCATTTGGCATAATGAATAACAAATACATGTGAAGAATTCAGTGAATATTAAATCTTCAGTTATTCTTACTTCTCTCACGATTTGTAATTGGGCAGACCCAGGTGGCACAACGGTAAAGAATCCACCTGCCATTGTAGGAGATGCAAGTGATATGGGTTTGATCCTGGGTCAGAAAGATCCTTTGAAGTAGGAAATGGCAATCTATTCCAATACTCTTCCTTGGGAAATCATATGGCCAGAGGAGCTTGGTGGGCTATAGTACATGGGGTCACAAAAGACTCAGATATAACTGAGAACACAAACACAAGAACAGAGAAAGCTTACTAAGGGAATGCAGAAGTACATTTAAAATATATGTATGTATGAAAACATTAACAACTGCTACACTGTCTACAACCACAGGTTTTTGTAGGTTTTTATGTGCACTCTATAGTATTCATGCCCACTGTATTATGGACATTTTTAAGACAAGAATTTTCATTTGTGCATTCAGTTCTACTGATTAGGATATCAACCTCTGGTTTTCTTTGAAGCTGTATAGGAAACAAGTACTGCAATGTATCCCAAACTCTAAGGTGTAAAGTTCCATAAGTTTATGGAGACAAATAAGGATGTTATGCTGGTTTTATCAAACATGAACAACAGACATTGACAAGTCTATGAGTTCCTTTTGTGTACTGGCTAACTCCCCTAGATTTATAGGTCAGGATATGTTCAAATTGATGACCCTACCTGGAGTACAGGAAAATAAACAAAAAGCCTCATTTCTGGTAAATTCATCCTGTTAAGTGTCAGACTTTATTTTTTGGGGCTCCAAAATCACTGCAGATGGTGATTGCAGCCATGAAATTAAAAGACGCGTACTCCTTGGAAGAAAAGTCATGACCAACCTAGATAGTATATTCTAAAGCAGAGACATTACCTTGCCGACTAAGGTCCATCTAGTCAAGGCTATGGTTTTTCCTGTGGTCATGTATGGATGTGAGAGTTGGACTGTGAAGAAGGCTGAGCACTGAAGAATTGATGTGTTTGAACTGTGGTGTTGGAGAAGACTCTTGAGAGTCCCTTGGAC
>SJYQ01000631.1:315690-326902 GCA_006410935.1 Redunca redunca
GAACCTGTTAGAATGGCTTTTCAAGAAAAATTAAAAATTAAACATTGGCAAATATGTAAAGAAAAGGACACCTTGCACATTATTGATGGGTTTGTAAATCAATATGTTCATTCTGGAAAACAATATTGAAGCTCCTCAAAATATTAAAAACAGAACTACCATATGATCCAGCAATTCTGAGTATAGAGATATGCACACTGTCATGTTCATTGCAACATTATTACTCACAATAACCAGGACATGGAAGCAGATTAAAAATTTACCAGAAGAATGAATCAAAAATATGGTATTTACATACACTGAAATATTATTCAATCATAAAAAATAAGGAAATCCTGACATTTATGATGACATGGTTAAACCTGGAAGACACTATTCTAAGTGAAGTAAACCAGACACAGAAAGAAAAATACTGCATGATATTACTTATATAAGGAATTTAAAATAGTTCAACTCAGAAGTAGACAGCAGAATGGTGACTTCTGGGTAGAGGTGGAAATGTGAAGGTATTAGTAAAAGGCTACAAAATTTCAATTATATGAGGTGGATAAGAACTAGAAATCTACTGTGCTGCATAATGTCCATAGTTAACATTGTATAAAGAGTGTGCTAAAAAGATAGATATTATGTTAAAAATTATCATCATTAATAAAGGGGGCAGTAGAATATTTTTCAAGATGATGGATTTGTTTAGGGCATAGATTGTGATGATGGTTTAATAGATATATACTTATCTCTAAACTCATTAAGTTCTATATATTAAATATGCATAGTATTTTGTATGTGAATAATACCTAAATAAAGTGATTAAAAAAATACCTAGGGAGAAAAAAGGATGAACTTGGAGATCTAGCATTCCTTAATGATAAAAGATATGAAAAAAGGATAAATTTCTCTCCATCTTTGGTACTTGCTTAGTAGATATCAATACTTCCCCACTCTCCACTAACCACATAGAAACTATTACTGATTTATATATGCAAAATGGCCTTTCTTTTTATTCAGTTATGACAGTGATGGTTAGAGCTATGAAATAATATGAAATTAACACTGACACCTAATGTATTTAAATTCTTGATTGTGAAAGATAACACTTTCTCTTCAATAATTATTTAACCGACTTCTAACTACAACTGCTAATAACTTCATGCATTTCTGTATAACATTGTATTTTCAAATGTTTTATTCCTCTACTTTGTATAGAAATAATGTCTTTACCTTCTCCTCTTGCCCCCAGAAACAATCTCATATTTCCCTGTAACTGGACATGATCAGAGCTTCCCTGGTGGCTCAAAAGGTAACGAATCCACCTGCAATGCAGGAGATGTGGGTTTGATCCCTGGGTCAGAAAGATACCTTGAAGTAGGAAATTACAACCCACTCCAGTATTCCACCTGGAGAATTTCATGGGCAGAGGAGCTTGGTGGGCTACAGTCCATGGGGCTGCAAAGAATCAGTACGACTGAGTGACTAACACTTTCACTTTCTAAGTGAGGAGGTTAACCCTCTGCATGATTATTTTTTGGATTATATTTTTCTCAGAATAGAAAAGACTTGTATTTGAATGATTTTCCATTTATCAAAGCTTAGATTCAGTTCTTATTGATATTTACAGCATTGAGATGTTAAAAGTAAATGTCTATTTTTGAGATGCTTAAAATTTTGTCATTCATCATTAGCATATTCCAGGGAAAATTTATTAAATTGAAGTTGCATTTTAAATTGGTGTATATCTTCTCTACTCTGCATAAGAAGACATTTTATTTGATGTTAGAATGTTTTCCAAATGTTTGAAGTTCTCTTTCTTCCTGTACATATAGTAGAATTGTGCTTTTGGCATCATGGATCATTGCAGCCATGTAACTAGCTCTGGCCATTGAGTAATAAAGGCCAAAGAACTCAGTTATACACCTGAGACCCTACAGAGCTTCACTATATCATAGAGATAGCAATGTTTCAAATCATGGCTTCTCCATCAGGCTATTTTTAAGTTGGGATGTCTCTCAGGAGAGCCTCCAATCATCCTGTGGAAGGTGAGCAACTAATAAATCATTATACCTGTGTTGTTTTTATCCACTGAGATTTGAGTGGTGTTTTCTGTTGTGCAATGATGTGTGCTTGGTCATTTCAGGCATATCCTACTCTTTGTGACTCTATGGACAGTAACATGCCAGGTTCCTCAGTCCATGGGAATTCTCCTGACAAGAATACTGAACTGGGTTGCCATGCCCTTCTCCCGGGATCTACCTGACACACGGATGGAACCTGCGTCTCCTGTGTCTCCCACATTGGTAGGCGAGTCCTTTGCCTCTAGCACCACCTGGGAAGTCCTTAAAGTCTGATATACTGGAGTGGGTAGCCATTCCTTCCTCCAGGGGATATTTCCAACCCAGTTACCAAACCCAGGCCTTCTGCACTGCAGGAGGATTCCTTACTGTCTGAGCCACCAGGTTAAATTTCAGAATTTGCCGTGTCTACACAGACTAATAACATCATTACAAAACTTCCGTCTAGTTATAACATTTAATAATAATAATAATAACTGTTGTATAGACATTATGTTAGAATTTTGAAACAGAGTAATGAACAAAAATAAGTATGGTCTCTGACCCTAAAGAAATTTCAGTCTGATTGAGGAAATAGGCATTAAATGACATTATATAGTCTTAATTTGTGTATCCCTTTATATTTGAGCTGTGTTTCAGTTGAATCAGAACAAGGAGAGGACATTAAGTCCACTCATATTTACTTCATATTGATAGGGGTATGACTTGAGACAGGAAATTTCATATTCATAGAGAGACAATTCACATGGTACAATATTTAAATAAGTAGACAAAGTTCTACTTCTAGATAATGAGTGTATATTTAAACTAAAACAGTGATGGTAGCAATTATAGGAAGCCAACTCAGATGCCAAGGAGTGAGTCAAATAAACTGGGTTTCTGCACAGGTAGTCATCTTCAATGGAAAACTATGAGTTTTATAAAAAAAAAATTCAGGTAAAGGCCAACATGGCACAAACTACCATGATCAGAGCTGATGACACATTCAAGGCAGCAAGACTAATTCAGTTCATCATTATTTTTTTTTAGCATGTTTGCTAATATGCTTTCTGAAATATTGAAAACAATCTGAGCCTCCTACAAGGTGCATCAGAAACTACACCTCAGCATTGATCAGAGACAAAGAACAACATTTCAGAAGCAGAATTCTCCTAAAGTCTACTGTAGAGAATCACTCTTCATCAAAATTTTCTGTTCCATACATACATGCATATTATTTGAAAGAGTAAGTTAAAAATCGAAAAGTGTAGTCAAGTCTATCCAAAAACCATGAATGGGATTCTTGTAGTTCAGTTGCTAAGTTGTATCTCAAACTCATGTCCATTGAGTCAGTGATGCATCAAATCATTCAATATTCTGTAACCTTTTTTTCCTCCTGTTCTCAATCTTTCTCAGCATCAGGATCTTTTCCAATGAATCAGCTCTTCGCATTAGTGCAGTTCAGTTCAGTCGCTCAGTCGTGTCCCACTCTTTGCGACCCCATGAATCACAGCACGCCAGGCCTCCTTGTCCATCACCAACTCCCGGAGTTCACTCAGACTCACGTCCATCGAATCAGTGATGCCATCCAGCCATCTCATCCTCTGTCGTCCCCTTCTCCTCCTGCCCCCAATACCTCCCAGTGTCACAGTCTTTTCCAATGAGTCAATTCTTTGCATGAGGTGGCCAATACTGGAGTTTCAGCTTTAGCATCATTCCTTAAAAGAAATCCCAGGGCTGATCTCCTTCGGAATGGACAGGTTGGATCTCCTTGAAGTCCAAGGGACTCAAGAGTCTTCTCCAACACCACAGTTCAAAAGCATCAGTTCTTCAGTGCTCTGCCTTCTTCACAGTCCAACTCTCACATCCATACCTGACCACTGGAAAAACCATAGCCTTGACTAGATGGACCTTAGTCGGCAAAGTAATGTCTCTGCTTTTGGATATACTATCTAGGTTGGTCATAACTTTTCTTCCAAGGAGTAAGCGTCTTTTAATTTCATGGCTGCAATCACCATCTGCATTGATCTGGGAGCCCAAAAAAATAAAGTCTGACAGTGTTTCCACTGTTTCCCCATCTATTTCCCATGAAGTGATAGGACTGGATGCCATGATCTTTGTTTTCTGAATGTTGAGCTTTAGGCCAAATTTTTCACTCTCCACTTTCACTTTCATCAAGAGGCTTTTTAGTTCCTCTTTACTTTCTGCCATAAGGGTGGTGTCATCTGCATATCTGAGGTTATTGATATTTCTCCCAGCAATCTTGATTCCAGCTTGTGCTTCTTCCAGTCCAGCATTTCTCATGATGTATAAGCAGGGTGACAATATACACCCTTGGTATACTCCTTTTCCTATTTGGAACCAGTCTGTTGTTCCAAGCCATTTCTAACTGCTCCTTTCTGACCTGCATGCAGATTTCTCAAGAAGCAGGTCAGGTGGTCTGGTATTCCCATCTCTTTCAGAATTTTCCACAGTTTATTGTTATCCACACAGTCAAAGGCTTTGGCATAGTCAATAAAGCAGAAATAGATGTTTTTCTGGAACTCTCTTGCTTTTTCCATGATCCAGCAGATGTTGGCAATTTGATCTCTGGTTCCTCTGCCTTTTCTAAAACGAGCTTGAACATCTGGAAGTTCATGGTTCACGTATTGCTGAAGCCTGGCTTGGAGAATTTTGAGCATTACTTTACTAGCATGTGAGATGAGTGCAATTGTGTGGTAGTTTGAGCAATCTTTGGTATTCTCTTTCTTTGGGATTGGAATGCAAACTGACCGTTACCAGTCCTGTGGCCACTGCTGAGTTTTCCAAATTTGCTGGCATATTGAGTGCAGCACTTTCACAGCATCATCTTTCAGGATTTGAAACAGCTCAACTGGAATTCCATCACCTCCACTAGCTTTGTTCGTAGTGATGCTTTCTAAGGCCCACTTGACTTCACATTCCAGGATGTCTGGCTCTAGATTAGTGATCACACCATCATGATTATCTGGGTTGTGAAGATCTTTTTTGTATAGTTCTTCTGTGTATTCTTGCCACCTCTTCTTCATATCTTCTGCTTCTGTCAGGTCCGTACCATTTCTGTCCTTTATTGAGCCCATCTTTGCATGAAATGTTCCCTTGGTATCTCTAATTTTCTTGAAGAGATCTCTAGTCTTTCCCCTTCTGTTCTTTTTCTCTATTTCTTTGCATTGATCACTGAAGAAGGCTTTCTTATCTCTTCTTGCTATTCTCTGGAACTCTGCATTCAGATGCTTATATCTTTCCTTTTCTCCTTTGCTGTTCGCCTCTCTTCTTTTCACAGCTATTTGTAAGCCCTCCTCAGACAGCCATTTTGCTTTTTTGCATTTATTTTCCATGGGGATGGTCTTGATCCCTGTCTCCTGTACAATGTCACAAACCTCATTTCATAGTTCATCAGGCACTCTATCTATCAGATCTAGGCCCTTAAATCTATTTCTCACTTCCACTGTATAATCATAAAGGATTTGATTTAGGTCATACCTAAATGGTCTAGCAGTTTTCCCTACTTTCTTCAATTTTAGTCTGAATTTGGTAATAAGGAGTTCATGATCTGAGCCACAGTCAGCTCCTGGTCTTGTTTTTGTTGACTTTATAGAGCTTCTCCATCTTTGGCTGCAAAGAATATAATCAATCTGATTTCGATGTTGACCATCTGGTGATGTCCATTTGTAGAGTCTTCTCTTGTGTTGTTAGAAGAGGGTGTTTGCTTTGACCAGTGCATTTTCTTGGCAAAACTCTATTAGTCTTTGCCCTGCTTCATTCCACATTCCAAGGGCAATTTTGCCTGTTACTCCAGGTGTTTCTTGACTTTCTACTTTTGCATTAGAGTCCCCTATAATGAAAAAGACACCTTTTTTGGGTGTTAGTTCTAAAAGGTCTTGTATGTCTTCATAAAACTATTCAACTTCAGCTTCTTCAGCATTACTGGTTGGGGCATAGGCTTGATTAACTGTGATATTGAATGGTTTGCCTTGGAGACGAATAGAGATCATTCTGGCATTTCTGAGATTGCATCCAAGTACTGCATTTTGGACTCTTGTTAACCATGATGGCTACTTCATTTCTTCTGAGGCATTCCTGCCCTCAGTAGTAGATATAATGGTCATCTGAGTTAAATTCACTCATTCCAGTCCATTTTAGTTCGCTGATTCCTACAATGTCGACGTTCACTCTTGCCATCTCTTATTTGACCACTTCCAATTTGCCTTGATTCATGGACCTGACATTCCAAGATTACTATGCAATATAGCTCTTTATAGCATCAGACCTTGCTTCTATCACCAGTCATATCCACAGCTGGGTATTGTTTTTGCTTTGGCTTCATCCCTTCATTCTTTCTGGAGTTATTTCTCCACTGATCTCCAGTAGCATATTGGGCACCTAATGACCTGGGAGTTCCTCTTTCAGTATCCTATCATTTTGCCTTATCATACTGGTCATGGGGTTCTCAAGGCAAGAATACTGAAGTGGTTTGCCATTCCCTTCTCCAGTGGGCCACATTCTGTCAGACCTCTCCACCATGACCCGCCCGTCTTGCATTGCCCCGCAGGCATGGCTTGGTTTCATTGAGTTAGACAAGGCTGTGGTCCTAGTGTGATTAGATTGACTAGTCTTCTGTGAGTATGGTTTCAGTGTGTCTGCCCTCTGATGCCCTCTTGCAACACCTACCATCTTACTTGGGTTTCTCCTACCTTGGGCTTGGGGTATCTCTTCATGGCTGCTCCAGTAAAGCATAGCCGCTGCTCCTTACCTTGGATGAGGGGTATCTCCTTACCTCCGCCCTTCCAGACCTTCAATGTTGGATGGCTCCTCTAGGCCTTCCTGTGCTGGTGCAGCCACTGCTCCTCGGGTTGCTCCTCCCTGCCGCCGCCCCTGGCCTTGGGCACTACCCCTGGCCTCCAGTGCGGTGGCCAAAA
Source organism: Redunca redunca (assembly GCA_006410935.1). Classification (NCBI taxonomy): domain Eukaryota; kingdom Metazoa; phylum Chordata; class Mammalia; order Artiodactyla; family Bovidae; genus Redunca; species Redunca redunca. Next base: position 322,673 of record SJYQ01000631.1, read on the forward strand.
TATTGAAACTTCAGTTTCAGCATCAGTCCTTCCAATGAGTATTCAGGGTTGACTTTCTCTAGGACTGACTGGTTTGATCTCCTTTCAGTCCAAGGGACTTTCAAGAGTCTTCTCCAGCACTAAAATTAAAAAGCATCAGGTCTTCGGAACTCAGCCTTCTTCATGACTGAATTCTCACACTGGTACATAGCTATGGGAAAAACCTTAGCTTTGATTATATGCACCTTTGTTGGCAAATTGAAGTCTCTCCTTTTTAATACACTAAGTTGCCATAGTTTTCTTCCAAGGAGCAAGCATCTTTCAATTTAGTGGCTACAGTCACCATCTCCACAGTGATTTTGGAGCAAGAAAATAAAATTCGTCACTCTTTCCACCTTTTTCCCATCTTTTTGTCATGAAGTGATGGACTGGATGCCATGATCTTAATGTTTTGAATGTTGATTTTTAAGCCATTTTTTTCACTCTCCTCTTTCACAAGATAAAAAAGGCTGTGTTTTCAATTAATTTATTTTGAATAACTGACTTATCATCTGCATATCTCTAGACTCTGATGCTGGGAGGGGTTGGGGGCAGGAGAAGGGAACAGCAGAGAATCAGATGGCTGGATGGCATCACTGATGATGGATGTGAGTCTGAGTGAACTCCAGGAGCTGGTGATGGACAGGGAGGCCTGGCGTGCTGCCATTCATGGGGTCGCAAAGAGTGGGACACGACTGAGTGACTGAACTGAACTGAACTGAACTGATATGCACAAATTTTAAAGTAATTTCTAAATATTTGTTATCTTTATGCATATATATGAGAAATTCTATCATAAGACCTAAGGAAAAATGAACGGATATTTTCAGAATCATTGTTAACAATATTTTTAAAAAGAATAATTGCAGTATAGAACATTAAAAAAAGAAATTAAGAGCTTACCAAGGTACACTAACAAATTTATCGAAATGAGTTTTATTTATGAGGTTATCAATCTGTTGATCTGGTGAGTGTCTTAGCCATATCAAATCTTATTTTTAATAAAGATTTGCCATGATTTCTCATAGCTTTAGGCATAAGATTTTAGAAATATTGACATATATAGATTTAACTTCTTTAAAAGTAGATGAATAATAATTTATAAACAACACTGACTGTGTAAGCTGTAGTGGGGTGATTATTAGGATCCAAAAATCACTTGGACAACATGCTAAAATATAAAAGAAGTATATATGTGGAGAAACACAAATGAGTCAGGAAAATCGGTAAATTACTGAAAATCACATGTGTAAATATCTGGCACACACATCTTTACTAGTCAGTTTACTGTTATGTCTATGTGATTTGAAAGCCTTTAGGAGATAAAAGGATTCCAGAAGTGGCATAGAAATCATTAAAATTGCCCAATTTCTTGATCTTATTTCTGGAGTTTCCATTTCAATAGATCTTGTTAGAGAAAGGAAAAATCTTTGATTTGAGCAGTGCTGCAGTTAATTTCTATATGCAGTGATGTTTGGAAACTAGTAAGATCATATATTCCCTTATTTGTGCTTGCAGAAAAGTAAAATGAGTTCTCAGTAGACAGTATTGAAACTATGAACTAGGAGTCAAGATCATGTCTTTTTCTTGCTGTGTAAGAACTTACACTAAATTGTGATTTTTTCTGATCCTCTGTGACTAGTTAGGTAACATATGAGTAGTCAAATTTTATAAGGTTTATTTAAGGCTCTAGGGGAAGGTCTCCAATCTTACTGCCCAATAATTGGTGGGTTTCAGGAAGAGGTCACATCTTATATCTTTATTAGATAAAAGTTTTAGTTATCTGATAACACTTTGGTTATCTGCAGTGCTGTGCTGCCAAATTTGAAACGTGGTTTGGCTCTTCTCCCCTCAAAGGCCCAATCCGTGTATGTGTATGTGTGTGTCTGTGTGTACACATACATATTTATCTCATAAATTTTAGAAAGTAAAAATAAATAGATGTGTCACATAAATTAGAAATTATAACAAAATATATACTACTTACTGCAGATTCTATATAGGCAATTGATACTCTCTGGATGGTGTTTTGATTTTTACTGCTTTTATAGCTGAGGTCCATCTATGACTACAAATAACTAATAAGCACAGTTTGGACAGTTGGTTGATATTCTCTGTCTGTTGCCAAGTAAGAAGAAATGAATAACGAAGACATGCCCAAGCTTCACGTTCAGAAATGAAATCTAAATTTTTGGATAATAGTTTCAAATGCTGGAAAAATGTTTCCTCAGTTTTTGTGCTATTTTCAATATAAAGCCTATATGGCATGACACCTTAAACTTTGATATATATACATATGTATATATTAATAGCACCTGCTCCACCACTTTATTACTTCAAGACAATCAACAAAACAATAAGTCAAGCCCTAATTTACAGTGTTTGCTTATTTCTGTGAATTTCAAGCTATGGATATGATGCAACTAAATGTGGGGTTGGGAAGAGATGAGAAGTAGCAAATCATTGTATGGCTTTCCCACTGTCAAGATGGAATAAACATTTGTTGGCAGTTGTTTTAGTTGCTACATTGTTTCTGACTGTTTGCAACCCCATGGACTGTGACATGCCAGACTCTGTTTTCCACTATCTTGCAGAGTTTGTTCAGATTTATGTCCATTGAGTCAATGATGCTATCTAACCAACTCATCCTGTCTCCCCTTCTCCTTTTGCTTTCAGTATTTCCCAGTATCAGAATATTTTCCAATTAGTTGACTCTTTGCATCAGGCAGTGAAAGTATTGAAGCTTCAGCTTCAGCAACAGTTCTTACAATGGATATTCAGAGTTGATTTCCTTTAGGATTGACTGATTTTCTTGCTATCCAAGGAACTCTCAAGAGACCTCTCTAGCACCACAATTCAAAAGCATCAATTCTTCAATGCTCAGCCTTATATAACTCAACTCTCACGTTCATACATAACTACTAGAAAAACCATAGCTTTGATTATACGGACATTTGTCAGCAAAGTGATGTCTCTGCTTTTTAATATGTTGTCTAGGTTTGTCATAATTTTTCCCCCAAGCAGCAAGCATCTTCTAATTTCAAGGTTGCTGTCACCATCCACAGTGATTTTGAAGCCCAAGAAAATAAAATCTGACACTGTTTCCACTTTTTCTCCATTTATTTTACATGAAGTGATGGGAACAGATGCCATGTTCTCAGTTATTTTTAATGCTGAATCTCAAGCCAGCTTTTTCACTCTCCTCTTTCACCCTCATCAAGAGGCTCTTTAGTTTCTCTTCACTTTCTCTATTATAGTGGCATCATCTGCATTTCTAAGGTTGTTGATATTTCTTCTGCAAATCTTGATTCCAGCTTGTGAGTCACACAGCCTGCCAATTTGCATGATGTACTCTGCATATAATTTATGTATACAGCTTTGTCATACTCCTTTTCTAATTTTCAACCAGTCCATTGTTCCATGTCCAGGCCTCTTGACCTGCATACAAATTTCTCAGAAGACAGGTAAGATGATCTGATATTCCTATCTCTTTAAGAATTTTCCACAGTTTGTTGCCATCAACATTGTCAAAAGCTTTTGCATAGTCAGTGAAGCAGAAGTAGATGTTTTCTGTGATTCCCTTGCTTTCTTCATGATTCAGTGGATATTGGCAAGTTGATCTCTGATTTCTCTGTATTTTCTAAACCCACCTTGTATTGTCTGGAAGTTGTCAGTTTATATGCTGATGAAGCCTAGCTTGAAGGATATTGAGCATAACCTTACTAGTATGTGAAATGAGTGCAATTGTATGGTAGTTTGAACATTCTTTGACACTGCCCTTCTTTGGAATTGGAATAAACAGTGACTTTTCCAGTGGCCACTGCTGAGTTTTACCAATTTTTTTTTTGACATATTGAATGAAACACTGTAACAGTATCATTTTTTAGGATTTTAGTTGGCTGGAATTCTGTCACCTCCACCAGCTTTATTGGTAGTAATCCTTCTTAAGGCCCATTTGACTTCATATTCCAGGATATCTGGTTCTAACTGAGTGATGACATTGTTGTTTCTGGGTCATTAAGACCTTTCTTGTATAGTTCTTCTGAATGAACATAACTATCCAAAAAACCATAAATGGTAACATGCAATAAAATGTTTAGGAAGATATGTTGGTGGATAGTCTTTATAATTTACTTTTAATGTTTTATTTGTTTTATATTTAAGTGGAATGAATGTGATTTAATTTTAATATTAACTCTTTTTAATGATTGG
>SJYQ01000631.1:326967-347666 GCA_006410935.1 Redunca redunca
GTATACCATCAGTTTGTTTAACACTTTGGTTGAAAATATAAAGAAACGGAAGCACACTAATAATGAAAAGGGAACCCGACTGTGGGAAATAAATGATGTTCCAATTAAAAGCTGCTAAATTTAAGATGATCCAATGGAACTTTGAAAGCAAAATTTCAGCATAAGAATCTTTCTTTTAAGGTCCTGTCATATTTCATGTTAAATTGAGGTCACTTGACTAGATATAGGAAATCATATTTCCTTCTGGAAGAATGATTTCACAGCAAGTCATGGAGTCTGAAAAACTATTTGTAAGAAAGCTGGAGATAAACATGATACAAATAATGCATGACAACCATGACAGGATTAATAGATTGACCACTATTCTTTCTCCTTGCATTGTTTTGTTGTTGAGATCCTATTCCAGTTTAAAATAACTTATGCTTTTTTTGATATTTAATTAAAGTTGAACTTTATCAACACCATTCATTCCCAGTTTTTCTGCCTTGGCTAACTCTTGATGAAAATGGGTACAGATTATGAGATGGCTTTTGTTGTACTTGCTATGAAATACCAAAAGAATTCCTGAGAGTTTATTGTCTGCAAATATGATTTTAAAAAGAAGTAGAATATAAAGGAAAGTTATATGTTTCTAAAGTTTCCTGTTAGCTATTTGTCTTTACATCAGAAAATTCATTTAGCAACTGTCTACACAGTTCAGGAAAGTTCACAATGAAGGTAAACATTTAAGTTATAAAGAATGAATTCCCAAAACATGGAGCACTTTAGATAGAATACCCATGGAAAAGTTAAGGATGTTTTTTCCTACTATAACCAGAAATATTTGTTTATTCACTCGAAAGTCTGAGCTGTATATTGTTAGAAACATATGGTGGGCTTTGTGTGCTGTGTGCTCAGTCATGTCTGATAGCATGTCTGATGCTTTATGACCCAATGGAAGGCAGCCTGGTAGGTATTTTCCAGGCAAAATTATTCAGTCATGTTGACATTTCCTAATCCAGGGGATCTTCCAGACCCAGGAATCAAATACACATTTTTGGTGTCTCCTATATTGGTAGACAGATTCTTTACCACTGTGCCACCCAGGAAGCCCACTGTGGCCTTTGGAGGTTACTAAAATTGACCCAGGAGAAGGGGATATCATATTTCCTAACACAGAAGGACTAGCAATCAAGTTAGGCAACTCAACTGATTCACAAGAAACCACTACAAAGACTTTAGGATAAGATTTAAGCATATCCTAAATTAAATGCTTAAAGATAAAAATTATGTGATATGAATGATAGAGTTTGAAATATATGGCAGCCTTATAGATCTTCATAAAGAGAGAAAATGTGCACATGAGTGAATGAGTCACTGTGTAAGAATTCATAGGTAAAAATTTATAGGTGGAAAATTAAATCTTTAGACGTTCTCTGGGACTTGATATTTTGCCAAACTGTTCTTTGGGATTTTACCAGCTCATTGGATAAAAATTGAAACAAAGCACATGCACAAAACAGTTAAACAGCAGTAGAAACTGATGTCCCTAACTCATATACTAGGAAGCAGTAATCAGATGTATACTAGGAAGGGAGGTCATGCTGATCCAGAATCATCTGGAAAGGCCTGGCAGAGAAGTAAGGATTCAGTTCAAACTTACAAGTTGGTTAATACTTTTCTCTGCTCAGTAGGTCAAATAAATTGCAGGAAAGCTGAACAAGAGAGTCAATAATCTGAACTGAGAATGGGATCTGAGAAGCAGTGATGAGCAACTGAACCAACAGGTCAATAATGGTGATTTAAGAGTCAGTGCTCAAGGGGTACAAAGGACTATAGTGTAGTAGATTCTGGAAACTGAATTAAGAAGTTGGGACTTCATTCTCAAGGGCTACGAGTGGAAAGATTTATTAATTTCTTCTGAAGAAGGTTTCAGAATTAATAATGTCATGCTAACAATGTCAACATTTTTATTTTTTCAACACGTCCTAGGGTGCTGGTGTTTCTTCTAAACTGACCGAGACATCTGGTGCACTCAGTAGTATTTTCAGTTTCTTTTTCAGCAGTATCTGTTTGGCTAAAACCCTTCATGGCTGTACCACCACATAACATTTGCCCAGGTTGAGGACTAGAATGAGTTACATTAGATATTTACCTCAAAAATTAAATTTAAAGGGCACAAAAATGTATTAATCAAGATAAATATTTATTTCAGTGGCATATTTAAAAAATAAAAATCAATGCAAAGTTCCATATGAAAAAAATATCAAAAAATAAAGACAGAATCAATATTTATAGTAAGTATTTGCATGCCCTCCCTATCTCTTTTGCTTCTGTCAGGATATGAGGACACAAGATAGAAATTGTTACTCCCATGTGATTGCCATGAACAGTTGAAACTCAAATAAGTTCATTCACTTGCTTAAAAAATAAAGAACTGCAAACCTAATTAATCCTATGCCAAAGGAGTATATTTTCCACTCCAGCTAACTGGCATGTTCTTTTCTGTATGCTTTCTGAATCGATTTGGGGAAGGGGAAATTCAGAGAGCTCAGAATATTCATGATGCTTACTAACTTAAAACTAGGAATCTTGTTCTATTATCATGTTGATTCCATGACGAATTCTTCCACCTGAGTTTATCTGTTAGGACTTAAGCCACAGGGGGATGTGGTCAGGGAAGCATAAGAACAGGTAGACAAAATCATCTTCAAAGAAGAAAATTAAAGAATTTTTTCACTTAAAAAGAGACTGAGAACAAACTACAGTCTAAAGTAAAGCCTGTAAATCACAGGCTAATCACATGCAAATAAAGTATGGCTCTTACACTACATTTTACTCCTGCATATGACCCTCAGGGATTAAAACTAGCTGAATCCATTGCCTTTTGGCATAGTCCCTGAATTAGATTTACTAGTAAAACCAACTCAGATAAATTTTTATTTATTATTTAGCCAATGAGGATGGTTCCAAAGCCACTAATTAGCAGTTTTAATCTCTCTAAACCCCCATCATATTTGGATCCAGGATTCTCATCCACACCTTGTGTTCCCATCTGCATTTGCTTTGATTTGCCACTTGGCCATTCATACTGACCCCATCTGCACAATGGTCTCTGCCAGCCCAGAACCTGGTCAGTGGCATTAGGGGGATTGATGCTGGGCCAGAAGATAGCAATGAGGGTTGTAGGCAGTAGCATCAGAGCAGAAGAGGCCAAGGCCTGAAGCCAGAGCTGATATTCAGTCTATTGGGCCTAGGAGTTAGGACTGAAGTGCTAGGTGCACGGCAGGTGGACTGATGAGACGGCCAGGCAGCGGCAGTTTGGAGTTGGCAAGGTTCTGCTCACAGTTTGAGTGCAGCGGTCTTATTAGCATGGCCGAAGTAGTGGCTTAAACCACTGAAGTTGCTTGACAAATGCATTGTCCCACTTTCAAAACTCAAATAAAATCTCAACAGGAAAGCAAGCCTCCTGCATGTGAAAAGGTATTGCTCTTGGACCAAGCACTTTTGCTTCTAGTGAGCAAGAGGAGGGAAAGAGCATTACCCCATCCCACCAGGGCAGCAATAAACCTCTATTTATCTCAGCGAACCAACACACAAGATGCAAATAGGGGCTTTGCCTATAACACAGATATATTGTGAAAATTAAATGAAATAATGTTCATGACACAGATTTAAAAAGAAAAAAGTCTCATAGCTTAGAATTTTTGTAATAACATGGTGCTTGTTTTGAATATGCTAGAATGTGCCCCTTATGTTTCTCCTGAGAATGGATTTAGAAGTAATTTGACTTACTTTTATCTAGGACCATTTGCATTTTACCCCCAGATTCTAGGTAAGATTTGATTTTGTTTATTCTGTAATCTTATCTTTTGTGTGTTTTCTTGTTTCTGTGCCACAATTTATGCTATTTTTTTCTGCTTGAAAAATTTCTTTCCTTATATTTATCTGCCAGAATTTTACTGACTTACTCAAGTTCCACCTTAAATTTAATGTTCTCTGTGAAAAATTTTTCTTTTTCTCTACATGAAACTTTGAAAACACAATCTTTGAATTTTGTTATGCTACAATGTGCCTTATCCTTATGATATAGTCATTTATGTCCTTGAATTATTTCTTCTCACAGATTTTAATCTTCTTTTAGGAAAGAACCCTATAAGGCCTAGGGAAGGCTTCTTCTCATAACTCTTCAATAGATTTGTTTAGTATGAAATAGAGATTCACCCTGGACTCTTCTACTCCAAATTTCCTGTGCAAAATATATCAAAGAAAATCCAAGCATGTCCTCACTTTTCTTAAATAGTGGTAATTTCACTTTTTGTTTTCTTTTTTGTGAATGAAGATGGGAATATAACTGGGGTCATTTCTGAAACAGAAATTTTAGTAAACTTTTCCCTGACTATGAGAAAACTGGCAGAAAGAGTCTTGTAGAGGCCTTTCCATGTAACCTTAGGACCCACACTAAAGAGGGCAGGCTATAATATGCAAAAACATATTTATCTGAGTCACTGGTAAGAGAACGTATTCAAATCTCAAAACATAATAAATAGCAGTGATATATGTGAAATCCCCTTGCATATTTTTGGTACCCAGTAGGTGTTCAGAACATGCTAAACTCAAGGCAAAAGAAACCAAAATAGCAGACATGACTTTCATTAATGATGCTAAATAGCGAAACAGGAAAAATGAAGAATGAAGAACCACCTCATTTGATTACTCCTTCCTATATCAGACCCAGAACACACTCATTCTGAACCCAGAGAGCTGGTGAGATAAGTACGTATGTGCGGAAGCTCATCATGCTTTTTGTTAACAAATTGGTCACATCAGAGTGGATCCTGTCAGCTTGGTTTGGTGCCCAAGGGGAAGACATGCTGTCAGAATTCTTTACCATCTTAAGTCTAGTGAGAAGATGGGACAGTAAAGTTATAACATTAGTTCCATTTATCTTAGGTCAACAGTTCGGTATTATTCATCTTCAGACTTTGGGCAAGATTATCAATGCCCATTTTCTGATTGTAGCTAATTCAGTCCCAATGAATTCCTAATGAGACACGTTGAGCCAGCTTTCCTGTGTTCTGTGACATTTACAACACATGTGGCTCTGCCACTTAACTACCTTATATCTTAGAACTAGCCTGGCAAGTGCCCCTTATTGCTTGTTTTAGTCTCTGCTTAAGTCTGTTGTCAATGCCTAATTATTAATTACATCAATTTTCATTCTCAAAAGTAACCACATTTGATAATAAATGATATAATCATGTCACTTATCAAGTAAGGATCCTGAGCAAATAATCCATGAAGTGTTTTGCTTCCACAGATTTCTATAATTTTAAATAACCTAAGAACATATACCTGCAATGAGACACAATTAAGTATAGGCTATATATTTGAATGTCATACTTTATCAACATTATTATATTTCATAGACAATAAATTCACAAACACCTTTGCAGAGTTAGACTCAACTCACAGGGCTGGTTGATCTACTCCCTCATCCTCTACCAATGTTCTTTGATAGATAAGACTAGACAGAACAACTTTACAGAATGATATAGAACCTTATTTTGTTCTTTTTTATTTGTTCTTGCCTTTTCTAGGCTAGTAAGAATGGGAAGGCTTTTTCTTCTGAAAGTCTTGTCTTTGAGAGTTCATTGGACTTCAGTCTTCTTGAAGTAATATTTCTCAACAAAATAAAATTTATAACTGCAAGAAATGTAAATTTAGTTTGTGGATAAGAATGAGAGCATTAAAATAAGAAGGGCTGCCATGGATAGAGGCAGGTTGACAAATGCTACTGAATGAAGGAGAGATAAATGTTAAAATATGAGAAAAATGAGAGAATGTATTCAGACTTGCTAGGTCATATCCTTGGCTTTGAATATTTGTCAGATGTTGTGACAGCCTCATGGTATGACTTTTAGAAATAGGCTTTTGTATTTGTTTAAAAAGAAAATCTTATACTTGGTCAATGAACTGCTGGTAGATATATTAAGAAACAATTAATAAAAAGCAAAGAAATTGAAAGGGGTGATAAGGGAGAGTTTGTGAGTACAACCCCCCACCCTACCCTACAACACGCCCTGTAGCATGCTCTTGGGCATGTGTTTGGATGGGCAACAGGTTTTAGTAAGTTGAGAGGAAAACTACAGCTAAGACAAGGATGTATGATGTCTTTAAAATTGCTTTGACTTTAGCCTGTGTCTTTGTCTCTTAGATTACTCTGTTTAATGATGTTAAGTAATCTCAAGTACACTTTGAAGTTGGGTAACCCACAAAGTTCTTCTTTTGAATAGCTTTGAAGTGAGATTCTGCAAAGCCTTAAATTGAAGCATAATTCAGGAGTCTTGAATGTGGTATATATCTTCAGTCTCTGTGATATGGAAAGTGGTCAGACAGAGGCTGTATATGAAAAGCACAAAGTCAAATGGCAGTCAAAATGTTTTCCTGTGGAGTTGACCACAGGTTTAATTTATCAGATTAATATGTTTCATATTCTATGCATTGCTAAAAATCAAAAGTGAAGTGAAGTGAAGTCGCTCAGTTGTGTTGGACTCTTTGCGACCCCGTGGACTGTAGCCTGCCAGGCTCCTCTGTCCATGGGATTCTCCAGGCAAGAATACTGGAGTGGGTTGCCATTTCCTTCTGCATGGGATCTTCCCAACCCAGGGATCAAACCCGAGTCTCCTGCATTGCAGGCAGATGCTTTATTCTCTGAGCCACCAAGGAAGCCCCTGTATTGCTAAAAATCAAAATATTATCAATATATTTAAAAATAGGTGTTAACATGGTCTCAGTTTCTTGAGGGTTATAAATAAAAATTACAATACACCTCCACTTTGGGCAGGATAAAACAAAACCTGAAAGTGAAAAGTAAACTGACAAGTGGTAAGCTAAATGGTGAGGATTTAGATGAATGTGACTGTTTATTCAAAATTTTAAGTTTCTAAAAAGCAGGAATCAAGGAACATTGTGTTTGCTTTTTGTCCAGCACCAGTATCACATAAATTCTAGCTCTTCGTATAGGCTTTCCTATTGGGGAAATGCAGGAAATCACTCACAGAAGCCGTTCATTTTATAGTGGAAACTGCTGCCAACAAGACAAGATTATGGACACTGTTTGGGTAAATCCAAAGAAGTGAAAATGAGTTTGTAAGCCAGACTGAATGTACTAAGAGAGAGCGCTAGATCTAACAATAATTTGGCATACCTATAAAAAATAGGTACAGTGAGGAAACACATATAATCATGAAATTTATGAAAGAGGTACTCAAATGCAAATGAGAGTAATGCAAATATAACACAAAGCAGGATATTTAGAGCCATTTGATTGACTAAAATTAATGTCTACATTACCAAATGTTGAAAGATCAGTAGGATCTCTTAGTGCTGGTGATAGTAAAAACATATGAAGAGTTTGAAACACAAATTGATATTATTTTGTAAAATTGGGCACTCATAAAAGCTATAAGCCCAGTAATCTGAAAATTTTGTTCATAACCTAGGACAAAATGCTCGCACATATTCACCAGAATGTATAAAAAAGAATGTTCATAGCAGCATCATCTATAAAAGAGAAAACCTGGGGAAACACACACACACACACTCACACACACATATGTGCAAATTCTCAGGAGAATGTAATAACACAGTAGAATAGTATATACTTGTGAAAATGAACTACAGTTGCATGCAACAATTTGAGTGAGACTACTTAATTCAGATATTGACTGAAAAAATAAGTTTCTGAAAATTATATGTTAAGAAGTTAAGAAAATAGCTAGTACTATCAAACACACTCTCTGGGATCTGGCATTTCTCCATTCAAATGTTACTCTTTTGTGTTTTATGAAAGTTGCTACAGAGAATACATTTTTCATGTGCACTTGCCCTGGGAACAAAGAGTGTCCAATACTTTTAGAAGGAAGTGGCATTAAGACAACCCAGAGAAGGCAATGTCTGGCTGAAATAAGGCAAGTGGTCATTTATGAAGGTGTCCAGGCTTGAGAATTGGGAAAGGCCAATGAAAACAAATTTGAAAGGCCTCCAAGTCAACCATTCCCTCCATTTCTATTCTCCCAAGAGCTGAACTGAAACATGGCTTTAAGAGGTGAATTTGGATATACTTCAGTAGTCTCTGAATCTTTTCCCACCAGGATGGGCCAGGCCACTTCCCTATTTTGGTGCTTAACCTAATTTGGAATCCTCTTTTGCAAAATGCCTTTACCACCTGCCTGAGATGAAAGGAACGAAGCTCATGCCAACTGACAGAAATGTTTTCTGCAAGGCTGAGTTAACAGGGCAACCTTACATTATCTTTTGCTGAATAAGGAGATTATTTTTTCCAACAGAGAAGGCTGAGAACGTACTTTTCTTTATTCTCTCAATTGAAACTCAGGTTAAGTGGAGAGCAGCCAAAGCAGCAGATTTCACATATTGGGGGTGATACTGATGTAAGGAATTCATGGGAAAGGAAAGTGTGTTTTCTCATAGACCATCACTAGAATACAATACAATTCCTTCAATGGCATATCTTCTCTGGATCAAATAATTTCCATGTGTTAACATCCAGGCCATTACTTCCTATTATTTAATAGTAAATAAAACCCCAAAGCTCTTCTGGATAATTGCAAAGATCTTTAGCTTTCTATATTTAAAGCATTTGTGCATGTGTGCTCAGTCATTCCAGTGATACCTGACTCTTCATGACCCTATGGACTGTCACCTGCCAGGCTTCTATGTCCATGGGATTCTCCAGGCAAGAATACTGGAGTGATTTGCCATGCCCTCTGAAGCATAACCTTCACTCTATCACTAAGTTCATCATCTCCTCCGTCATCTACATCATCTTCCTCCAGGGATCAAATACTTCCAGGGCCTCTCCACTATCTACAGGAAAATATTTGAAGTTAACTTGACATTGAAAGTCTTCCACATGCAGGCTCTGGTTTATCTTTACAAACCAAAACCCTGCTTCTGTCATTAAAAAAGTTCTGTGCCCTCTCTGTGGCCCATCATTTCTACTGATGGTTACTCCTTTGCCAACTCTACTGTTTCATCATATAGTTCCCCCAACTGACCTGGTGAAGGAAATGGCAACCCACTCCAGTATTCTTGCCTGGAGAATTCCCCCATAGACAGAAGAGCCTGGCAGGCTACAGTCCATGGAGTCGCAAAGAGTCAGACATGACTGAGAGACTATCACTCACTCACTCACTTCTCCAACTGAATATAATGTATACTTTTATAAAATCCTATCTACCCTATGTCTTCTCTGTCTTCCTTAAAATCTTTCTAATTACTTCAGCATGTCTCACGTTTCCTCTCTCCACAGCTTTTACATCATTTTTGGCCCCAAGAGAACCCCAACTATGCACTATGTCATAATACATCTTGTCTTATTGTGTGTATCAACTGTGTTCATTTCATTCATTAAATCAACTAGTGTGACTATATTATTACCTTCTCAAGGTAAATTTCTGGGTCGTAGGCTTATTTCTCTCCTCCTACCAAACATCAATGCAATGACCATGTTCATGCTGACATTTGAAAATGATTTTGCATTAATTTAAGCCATCAAGAAAAATAATTAATTGAAAATCATCTCCATTAGCAACCCTATAAAATTCACATTGACTGCAAGAAAGATCAATTAGGGGTGCAATTTAAAAAAGAAAATCATTGATGTGCTCAGACTCTGAACAAGTAACACAGAGGATGCCTTAATATATTGAACAGTATCCTCAAAAAATCTGTGTCTACTTAGAACCTCAAAATATGACCTTATTTGTAAATAGAGTCTTTGCAGTTGTAATTAGTTAAGTTAGGATGAACTCACACTGCATTAGGATGGGTCCTAAATCCAATGACTGGTGTCTTTGTAAGGAGAGATGAAGACACACTAAGACACATGCAAGGAGGAAAGCCGAGTGACAATGGAGGCAAAAACTGGAGTAATACAGCCATAAGACAGAGAAGCCAAAGACGGCTGAGAGTCACCAGAAGCTAGGAAGAGGCAAGAAAGGACTTTCTGCTAGAGCTTTCAGAGGGGCCATACCCCTGCTGACATCTTGATTTCAGACTTCTAGCCTCCAGAAATGTGAGAAAATAAGCTTCTATGTTTAAAGTTATCCAATTCATGCCAGCCCTAGCTGAGTGTTATATTAAGTGTCCTGAATGTGAGTGAGGCGTATCTTTCAGAATAGAGATTTTAACATGAGCTGAAAAGCAGTTCTGTCAGAGAGAATCTTTTTCTACAGAAAGCTTTAAAAATAGAATAACTTCTCATTTTTCTGGGATGGTTTTGATGTGATCCTTCTTGAAAGGAGGTGAATGAACCAAGTGACCTTTGAAGATCTTCCTCAATCCTTTGATGCTAGGATTTTATGAACTCTGCTTACTTGATAATCTGGGCCAGCTTTACTTATGCACTTATATTTCCAGAACAGTTCTCCATCTCAAAACTTCCCTTACAGGCAAACAGGTTTCTTCATGGCTTCCACTCCTCTCCTTCACCATACATACACTAAAACACAGCCATATGTTTGTTCATGATATATTTGTTCTCACTAATATTTGTTGAAGGATGTCCCTATTAAGAGTCCTCTGAACTGAACTGAACTGATGCTGTTTTATTCACTATTTTAGGTGACATTGCTTGATAAAGGTGTTTTACTTTTTTTTCTTTCAGGTGGTGGGGAATAAACTATGCCAACAGAGTCAATATTGGCAGTCTTAGTTTGAGTTGCTCTAACAAATCACCATAGAATAGGTTGCTATCATAACACACGTATGTCTAACATCTCCAGAGAACGGAAGTCTGTGATCATGGTGCCAGCATGGATGAGTTGTGATGAGAATCAGCTTCCTGGTTTCTAAATAGTTGACACTAGAAAGAGTGGAACAAGACCTCATATCTCTTGATATAAGGGAAGTAATCCCATTCATGAAGGTTCCATCCTCATGACCTCATCACTGTCCAAAGGTCCCATCTCATAAACCATCACATTGGGGTTCAAATTTCAACATATGACTTTTACAAGAATATGATATGCACATTCATTCCATAACAGTGGCATTTCTTAAAATTTCTGTTTTAGTCATAAATGGGTAATTACAGTGGCTTATAGCAAAAATGTTTCCTGGTCACTTAACCAACATGTCCATCTCAGGTCAGTGGGAGAGTCTGATCCACATACTGCTCATTTGAAAATATAGATCAATAGAGCTCCAATATTCAGAACATTTTAGAAGTTTGAAGGAAATATGAGGATCATGAGCTAGCTCTAAAGGCTTCCACTTCAATATGAAACATTCATCCTATATCATATTTCACTGACCAGAGAAAGTAACACAACTTTAAAGGGACAGGGAAACGCAGTCCTACTGTGTCTTCATAAATGTTGTCTTTTATATTCAACATAAATCATGACCAATATTCCAGACCACAATTCAGATTATTTGTTATTTGACTTTATATCTAGCATAAGAAGTACTCAGCTATGGCAACTTCTTAGTCATAAAGGAATTTATATTTCAGCCAACAATTCTCTTTGATAAAGGAATCACAGATGTGGACAAGCATTTAAGCTGAACCTTTAAGAGGAATAGGAGTCTCAGAGTGGAGACAGGGATACAGAATGTTCTGAGTAGATTAAGCATAAAAAGTCGAGTCTCAAGGCCAAACCCATCCAAACACTTGAAATGTTTGGAGCCAGGGAGGAGGATATAGGAATTTCATGTGACTAGAATATCAGTAATACTAAGGCAGTTAAAAGAATTCTTCCATTTCCTCATATTCTTATGCTTGCATTTTTCTTCTTTTCATTTTTTTATTGGTAGATAATTGCTTTACAATATTGTGTTGGCCTCTGCTATCCATCAACATGAATCAACCACAGCTGCATTTTTCCATAGAGTACCACATCCTATCTGTAAAAGACTGGGATGCTGAGTTTACACCTAGAATGCCTCTATTAGATCCACTTCTACTTGAAACTGTGTAAAAACTTTTCACCCCAGAAGACATAGACAAAGATGAAACAAGTGAGGCATATATGGTTCAAAATTTAAAGGGACACCCCGACTCAAATGCTGACCTTGTAACTGTGCAAACAAGAGAATATCCTTAAAGGGAAGCATCCAGACCAGGGTGCAAATTAAAATTTTCTTTTAAGTTTGAAATATTTAAAACATAAATGGAAACTCATTATTTCTGAGTTTCCTTTTTATGTAGACAAAAGGAATCTGTCTAGGGCACTCCTTCTAGCCATGGGTCCATTTCTTCTGTGTTAGCTTTTCTCCATTTGCATCCACTCCCACCCTTCAACGCAGACTGCGGGAGTGTATTGTCTCCTCCATACTTGTCTGCCCTACCATGTGCTCCTACAGTGTATCCTGTCTTCCATATTTCCATTGGCCAGTCCCTGAAGACCTTCGACTCCAACAAAGGACTGCAGTTTCTGTGTGCAATTGTTGCAGTTCTCAACAATGGAGCCTCATTATCTTCTTTTTGTTCCCATCAACCTGCCCATCGGAGAAGGCAGTGGCACCCCACTCCAGTACTCTTGCCTGGAAAATCCCATGGATGGAGGAGCCTGGTGGGCTGCAGTCCATGGGGTCGCTAAGAATCTGACACGACTGAACGACTTCACTTTCACTTTTCACTTTCATGCATTGGAAAAGGAAATGGCAACCCACTCCAGTGTTCTTGCCTGGAGAATCCCAGGGACGGGGGAGCCTGGTGGGCTGCCGTCTGTGGGGTCTCACAGAGTCAGACATGACTGAAGCGACTTAGCAGCAGCAGCAGCAGCAGCAAACCTGCCCATGAGGCTTTTCTAGTGGTTCAGTGGTAAAGAATCCACCTATCAATGCAGGAGATAAGGGTTTGTTCCTTGGGTCGGGAAGATCCCCTGGAGAAGGAAATGGCAACCCACTCCAGTATTCTTGTCTGGAAAATCTCATGGACAAAGGAAACTGGAGGCTGC
This sequence comes from Redunca redunca, assembly GCA_006410935.1. Taxonomy (NCBI): domain Eukaryota; kingdom Metazoa; phylum Chordata; class Mammalia; order Artiodactyla; family Bovidae; genus Redunca; species Redunca redunca. Next base: position 339,933 of record SJYQ01000631.1, read on the forward strand.
AGTCCATGCGGTCACAGAGTCAGACACAACTGAGCAACTAAAACAACAGATCTGCTCATAACTCTGTAAAAATTCCCTTCATTAATTACATTTAAAGCCATAAATTCTGTTTCCTCATAAGAGTCTGACTAATGCAGTCTATGTGATTGGAAGCTTTCCTCATAACACAGAATTGATGAATTTGTCTATTTTTCCATAGGTGAAAGGTAAGGAAAAGGACAGGTTCCTGCTGTACTTCTCCAACTTGATTCATGCTGATTTGCCTGAGGCAAGTTTCCAGGTAGATCATATTTGTGTCATCAATTATTACAATGTTCTCCTGATCTCAGTGATATGAAGAGGCCCATCTTTCATCTTATCCTTTAAAATACCATACAAACCCAGGATTTAAAATACGAAGAAAATTAAGAAGCTCATGCTTTTCTCAGTATCACCCAGAAGTTTCTCATGGCTGTTTCCACGGTGATGAGAACTCACCAAAAAGTTTATAAAGGAAACAAATTCCCCTTGGGCAGTAATCAGTGGTCAGACAGTATCTGACAAGCACAGCAGAAATTTAGCTATCGCTCTAGGGCTGTTCTTAGTTCTGGTCAATTCCTTTGCTAACTGGGATATGAAAGGAACCCAACTGAAAATAGTCCAGAGGAAAAAAACAAGCAAGATAATGTATAACAAACTCATTATATCTGGAATGTTTAAGGCTATTCCCTAGAAGATTTTCTTCTTTTTGCCCTAGAGCACTTGAAACTTGTGAAGATCCATTTAATGTAAAGGCAAAATAACATAAGTCAAAATAATATTTTGCATAACACTTATTTTAAGTTTAAAGTGTTGCTACAATGAAACTGAAACTATAGTGAACTTAAAACAGCAAAGTAAACTGCAGATGTCCCATAAAAATATATAGGCAGCAGCCAACTGATGCAAGCAAATAAGGTTTATGGTACGAAACGATGGACTTGCGTTAGCACCTAAATTCTTTGCCTCTTTCTGGCGTTCTCATGCAGTAGTAGCATCTCTTCCTAGACTTTTTCCTCAATAAGAAACAGCAGTCCTACTTCCTGACTAATTAGAATGGTTTATAATTAGAGTCTGGCCTGTAGGAAGGGATTAATCTCTCTAAGAGGTACGGGAGATTCAGCAGCTTCTGTTAGCGAGGGTTTTCATGCCAACTTTCATTATTTATTTATTTATATTGTGAATTTCACTTAATAAAGAGGTTTCATTCCACAGATTTCCTTTTGATATCCAGATTAAAGTAAATTTTTAAATTCTCTCTCCTCTACATAGAAAGCTTTAGGTTTGGAATAGCCATCAAATGATGCAAGATTAAGAATCTGCTGATTTTCACATCTTCATCCAAAAGCAAGTAATTCTGATTTCTCCTCCCTTCACCCCCAAACCACTACCTCCTGCTTCCCGTCTCAGCCTATTCTTCAAGTGCAATGATGGGCAAGAGATTCAGGTAGATGCTGCTGCTGCTGATGCTTAGTCATTTCATTTGTGTCTATCTCTGTGCGACCCTATGGACTGTAACCCACGACGCTCCTTTGTCCTTGGGATTCCCCAAGCAAGAATACTGGAGTGGGTTGCTATGCCCACTCCAGAGAATCTTCCCAACCCGGGGATCGAACCTGGGTCTCCTGCATTGCAGGTAGATTCTTTATCACTGAGCCAACAGGGAAGCCCTTGATAAATGCTATAGGGTACGAAAAGAGCCAGGTAGAGCCTTTCTAAAAGTTTACAGATCACCGAATACTGTACTAATCAGGTTAAAGTGGACAAGTCATGAACGATTAAGTGGTATATGAGCTCTACATACAGTATGAAATATATTTTCAGAAGAAATTTTTCCAATCATACACCAGCCACCAACTAGATCTATGATTTGGAGAAGTCATTTTTGTCATTAACATAATAAATAATACCATCCCAGTGATTTCTTTCTGATCTAAAAGTTTGTGGCTCTGTGATTATTTTACACCAGGTATCTTGGAAATGAGGTGGACTCTGGAATTCTTACTGGGCAATGTGGCCTTACTCTTCATAAAGAGGTTGAAGTAAAGGAAGTTAGTTTTTTAACATAGAAAGCACATTCTAGCACATGTTTCCTCTCCAATCTCTTTCTGTAGTTGGTAAAGTACAGAAGCAACAATTCTGTGTGAGACCTTTTCTTCCTTTTGTATTTTTAAAATAGGGAAGTGACAATTTTAGGTAAATCTTGTATTACTGAAATCGTATAAGATAGAAACAAAAGGTATAGAGCCTGTGGTTTTTCATATTCCAATTCCTCTGGACTCAATCCCTTCCTCCAGGATGGCAGGGAAAGGATAAAAGCTTTCATACCTCTCTCTCATGCCCAGCCTACAGCAGCAGAAATCATACCTCATGACACAGAGCTTCATTCTGCGGCTGTGATGAGATGTTAACTCAGAACTGAAGTAAGATGGATCTGTGTAAGGGCTTCCCAGGTGACTCAGTAGATAAAGAATCCATCTGCAGTGCAGGAGACATAGAAGATGTGGGTTTGATCCATGACAACCCACTCCAGTATTCTTGCTGCAGAATCCCATGGACAGAGGAGTCCTACAGTCCATAGGGCCACAAAGAATCAGAAACAACTGAAGTGCCTCACAAACGCACAGAGATGTGAAATGAGGATAGCAGAGGATGGACCGTCAGATTCAAAACAATGAACTCCTGACAACTTTTCCTATATCCTGACAATTTTTATTAGTGTCCTTTCTCTCTTTCTACTCTGTATTCTTATATATTTTATTCATGCTTAAATTTTCAGTATAAATTCTTCCTTTTCAAAGTAATTTCGGGAGTTCACTGGGACATCATACTCCTGGCTCTAACGCCGGCAGTCGCGGTCTTCCCCCGCGTGTAAAGTGGCTAAAAAGCATACACTCTTCGATAAAACCTCCTAGCCTCACGTCCTGGCAAGCCTGTTCGCTAGTTGTGTGACCTTAGATAAACAGTTGCTATTCAGTAGTTCAGTCATGTCCAACTCTGAGACCACATGGACTGCAGCACATCAGGCTTCCCTGTCCTTCACCAGCTCCTGGAACTTGCTCAATTTCATGTTCATTGAGTCCGTGATGCTGACAGACTATGTTTCAATTTCTCCATTTGTAAAATGGGACAATAATACACTTGCCTCATAAGATCATGGTGAAAATTGATGCATCATTGGTACTTATAACTCACACCAAATAGCACTGGGAACTTAATAAGCATTAAACATTCAGTGATGTCAGCTATTTATATCTGACATTAATATTCCAAGGTGTAAGTCATTTTACATAGTTTGACTATAAGCTCCTTGAAATTCATTTTTATATCCATCTTCCTGGCACTGGTAGAGCATCCTGCAGATCAGATACTAAACAAGTATTATCCAACCAGTGCTTAGCAGGGGTGATTCATACCAACAAGATTTAAGAAATGGCCAAAGGAGATAACTTTTATACATTTTTTTGAAAAAGAAACAATACATTTGTGGAGGTGACAGGACAAAGGAACTTAGATTTGGGTGTTTTGTGAGAAATTGAAGCAAATTTGGGGCTTGGGTAATAAATTAGTAATGCAACATGATTTCTTTATATAGGTTTTTCATTTCTGAATTCTGAATAATAATGTTGTTGTTCTAGCTCCTTGTGCAGGGAGTGTACCCTTCACATGGGAGATTTATTTCCTGTGTTTAGGGAGACAGTGAGGAGAGTTAAAATGTCCCTCTTGTATTAGTTATTTCTTAAGTATCTTTAATTCAAAATAATCAACATTACATTGAGGTATATATTGGGGCAGCATGTCCTGTAATCCAATAGTATAATGAATGGGGCCAGAATCAGACAGTTTAGAAGAGTATGATATAGAAAATTTATCCCTTTCTATTGTAGCACAAGTTGTGTTTTGTTGTTGTTCCTACAATCTCATCTTTTGTTTAAAAATAATCTCAAATAATTCCCTTGATTACAAAACAAGACTGGTCTCTTTAGATTTGGCCTGGTTATTGACTTAGGTACATCAAAATTATTACTTCAGCACTTAGACTTCTTTACATTTCCTCTGCTAGAAGTTTACATGAAGGATCTCAGACTGGATTTATTTATTGAAGCATAATTGCCTTCCAGTGTTGTGTTAGTTCTTTCAGGTATTTAGCAAAGTGATTCAGTTGTGTGTGTGTGTGTGTGTGTGTGTGCATATATATATTCAGATTCTTTTCCATTGTAAGTTATTATAAGATATATAGTTCCCTGAGCTATACAGCAGGTTCTTGTTGTTATCTATTTTATACATAGCAATGTGTATCTATTAACCCTAAACTCCTAATTTACCCCTTCTCCCCTTTCCCCTTTGGTAACTATAATTTTGTTTTCTATGTCTGTGTGTCACAGTGCATTTGTAAAGTGATCCCCAAACATTTTGGCATCAGGGACTGGGATTGTGGAAGACAATTTTTCCAGATTGAGTTGGAGGGAACAATTTCAGATAATTCAGCCTCATTGCATTTATTGTGCATTTTATTTCTATTATTACATCAGCTCCACCTCAGATCATCAGGCATTAGATCCCAGAGGATAGGGACTCCCAATCTGGTGTACCTATAATTTGGGTAAATGCAATACTTTGCAAGGTCCCATTATATTCTAGGCTTCCTTGGCCTGCCCAAAAGTGACTTCCTATACTCAATTTTAAGGCTAAGAACTCAAAAAAGCAATATCAAGCCACTTTTCCCAAGAGAGATTCAAAAACATTGATCCTATAGTCAAATATAATTACTTACAAGTGGTCAGTGAGAGCTAATTAAGTGAGCAACACTTTCGAATATAACACTCTAGACAAAGACTTGGCCATATAACCAACATCTCTAATTACATCATGGAAAAGGATGGTAAAGTCTTTACTGAATCTATGCAAATAATTGTACTGTATGAGTAATCAGTAAGAAGTCCAAAGTCCAAAGAAACCAGGTATGGAGACAAAGAAAAAAATATATATTGCTGCCTAATATCTTAAGGTAAAGTAGCACCAGAACTCTAACAAATAGAAACATGTCTGAAAGAGTTAGAGCATTAACCACCTTTAGGTACATCCTATAGAGGGTATAGTTTCCTTATGTTAAAACAATATACCCTTAAAAATTTAATCTAGGGAAAAAGAAACATCTCTTTAGATTTGACAACTCCCATAAAAATTAATATTGACATATCAAATAAATCTAATTATTTCTGACACTTGCCTTTTATAAGCTTTAACAAATCTTTGTGATTTTTAGAAAACCTCAGGGAATTTTTTGGTGCAAAAAATGTCATGACAGTTTTACTTTATTTCAATTTACATTAGTATTCAATTTGGGGAATGCAAAAAAATAGAGTTGTCATGAGATTTGAACATTTAAGATAGAAATAATATTTGTTTACTCATTTGAGAGTAATAAAAAATATTTAAAAATAAACATAAAAGTTACACAATTGGAAAGAACTTTAGTTTTCATTAGTAAGAAGCTTCTGTTGTTGTTGTTTTAAACAATTAAGGTTCAAACAAATTGAATGCAAAGCACAAAATATTATTCTGATAAACTACAAAATCTGTAGACAGATTGAAATAACACAGGCCAAGGCAAGGCACAACAAATCAAAGAACACAAGCCCATCAAATCTGAACATACTTTGCTAAGATTTTTTCATATGTCATAACTTTTTCACACTCATTATTTGTATACACTATTATCCAAAGTATATAAAATCCCCTTTTTGTGAACCTTCTACAAATTACTATATACATTCAGATTTTTGTCCATCTTCATCCTACTTCTTATTGTGGAATAATTACATTACTCTGGAACAAAACTATTGTCACTTAAAAAAAACACATCTTATCACTTTACATACAACATTGCCTGTTTCTGTCACTATTAATCCTAGTCCACTCCCAGTTACTTATAGTAACTAGAACTTTTAACTAAAGTAACTTCTATTTCACTGAAAAAAAAAAAACAAAAACTGGAAGTAGATGATTATAAACTGTCAGACAGCAATAATTTAAGTGGAGTAGCAGAGACCACCCTATACCACCCCCCTCCACGCTGACACACAGAACATAGCTTCCTGAAGCCACATGCATCCCTCAGAAAGCAACTATTCAAAGTGGCAACAAAATACACAGCCATCAGCAGATCCAAAGATCTGTTGAGCACCTAGGTAACATAGAAATAAACAAAAGCACATAAACTTAAACTCATGTTTAGTAATCAATGTTTCAGTTCTCTGTCTTACCCAGGAATGATCCACATATCTAGGGAATGTGCACTAATTAACTTGATCTAGTATCAGCCCAAGGATTTAAGTCACCCAAAGATCTTGGAAATTTTCTTCAAGCTGACAACTACAAAGCACAATTACTGTTGAAATAAAATTAATTTGAAGAGAGATTCAAAATACAGATATACATTTTTCATAATGTCGAACATTAAGTAGAAGCAATGCTAGCTTATTTGATGAGTAAATTGTATTTCTTCAAGTAAAAGCATACACACAAAAAAGAAAAATGTACACTTGCATTATGTTTAACACTGATAAATCAAGAGAACATAGAGTTGTTTTCATTTAAACAAAAATATTTAAGTAGTCTCATTTTCCAGACTTATCTAAATTATATTCTCTTGAATTCTTAAAATATTTCTTAACTTTTTTTTTTGGTAAAAATACATTTTTTCCCATTAAAGTACAATTTCCCTATTTTCTGGAAATATTAAGAATATTCAATTTATATAAGTGCTTATTTATCTCTATAAGCCAAGCAGAACAACTTCTTTTAAAAGGCTTTATAGTCTAATTTATCAGCATCATCTGGAAGTAGCAAAACATTACAAATTTATACAATCAGAGGTAAGGACCTATCTGAATAGAATTGTAGACAATGGAGCACATAGACAAATATAGACAGCTTCAATTCTAAGATCATCTAAGGATCAAGAATAACTAAAGAACCATAAAATCTTACTGGTCTACCATAGAACTGACCCCCTTCCCAGCAAGAAAAAAAAAAAAAAAGTATAGTCAATCGTAGCTCAAAATAAACAGAAAAGATTTACAAATGAGATTTCCTACCATCTCTCATCTAATCTAATATGGACTAGAAATTGTCAAATGGTCAGACCATGAAATTCAACTCCTAATTACAAAGATTTGTAAGCTGGAATCTGTATTATCTCTTATCCAACAGATAATATATTTCTGAAAATAACTGAACTTTGTACAGAGATCATCAAATAATCAGACTATAAAACAGACAACAACAACAACAAAATTCCCAGATATAGCTGCCAGTATTGGGGAATAACTTATTTCCCAAAAATAAAAAAAAGAAAGAAAAGAAAATTAAAACCACTAATTTAATGAGTAATATTAATATTAGAGAAACAGAAAATTATCATTAAAGTTCTACTACCTCTTTGGAGTCAACCTGAGAGCTAAGAAAAAAATGTATCTGAATATAAACTACCTCCCAGTTGCTCTCTTCTGGTGAAGAAGATTACCTGGCCACGGTAGGTGAATCCATTAGGCACCTCAGTGGAAGATCTTTGAAACTGTAAAAGTTTTCTGAGGAAGATAAAATCATGACTCTTACAGATATAAATATAAAAAATGAACAATATTAAAGATTTGGTATTTCTCCTATGAAAGAGTCAGGTAGATATTATTACTGTTCAAAGAAAAAAAAAAA